>SNQJ01S0073697.1:22795-37576 GCA_010110895.2 Picea sitchensis
TCACAAGACTACCAGTTTCGTTTGAACCCACTAAGAAGCAATCAAGAAAAAGAAATGGAAGTTATGATAAAGAACAATGTATGTAAGAAAATGTGAAAAATAATTATGAATGGAAGCATTGCAAGATTCGGAGTTTCTTCAAGGAGAGAGAAGACTATAACAACAACTTGTTCTAGTAAACCAAATATACCTCTTGTAGTATCCATGGATTGGAATTTACATGTAAAAGATTGTTCTTCCCAATAAATCAAGTGAGAAAGAAGTTTATACTATAAAGAGACCCATGTATGCAGATATAAGAAGACCTTGTATGGATTCAAACAACTTGATGTAGAGTATCTCATATACAACATAAGCGTGGTGAAAACTTTCTATGACAAAGATAGTGTATCAGAATAGTTACTCAAAATTATGGGATGATGGATTACTAATCCATGGAAAACTTTCATGATAACAGAAGAAGTGCTACTTGAATATGTTTCAGTTTGAGCCTTGTCACAATGTCGTGAGCTAGAAAGAAACATAAGTGTTGAATTCGACCATGATATATTGTAATGATTAGAGCTATATGAAGCCTTCAGAGAAAACTAGTGTTCCATGACAGACTGAAGTACATTAATATCAAGCATTATATTCTTCGTGATGAAGTACACAAAGGAGAAGTTGTTCTCCAATATATCTCCGCAGATGAGAAGATAGAAGATATTTTGGTAAAGCCTCTGTCCAAGATGAAAAGTTTGCGTACTCAAGAAACAAGCTGGGGATCGTGGAGATGAATTCCTTATTGAAAAAGGAAGAGATTACTCCCAAGTTGGGAGGGAGCACTAATATGTAATTGATTTATGGACAACCATTTTTCAATTTGAAAAATGGTCTAGGATGAGAAATTCCTTTCGAGTTCGGAAAGTGGTTTGATATTTATGACGGACAAGCATTTTCCAGTTCGGAAAATGGTCCATATTGGACAGTCATTTTTGTAATGAAAATGGTCTGATAGATTGTTGATGTATCATAGACATCGATTCCCCTTGTGGCCAATGTGGGGGAATGGTCTAGGACAATCATTCTTCTTGGAAGTAAATCTAATTAGTGGTCAAGTAGAATGGTCTTCCTCGTCAGACAATCATTCTTTCCAAGTTCACAGTTGTGAGAAGTTTCGAAGAATGGTCTATTTTGGAGGTCGATGCAGGACGGTCATTTCCATTAGGAAATGGTCCGGATAGTAATTCCCTAGGGTAGACTCATTCTATCCAGGTTTCACTATGATAAGTGTCGGAGGAATGGCCCAGTTAGGTGAATGGTCCAAATTCAACAATCAGGAACAAGCATTCCCTAGGGAAGACTCATTCTCTCCAAGTTGCACTATGATTAGTGCCAGAGGAATGACCTAGTTAGGAGAATGGTCCGGGATCAGAAATCGGAGATAGTTATTCTTCTATGCTTGAGAAGAATAGTCCAGATATCCCATGGTTGATGTTTTACCTTCTAAGGGAAGATGCTCTTCCATATCTCATAGATGTGAGTGGAAAAATGGCCCATATGACTCAGTTTATATCATGATATTGTTTTATGCAAGTTGATATCAGATGATATGATTGCTATGGAGACTGTATGTATCTGGACAGTAGATGTATGCTACTGTGGTGGATGTGTTCCACTGGTTGTGACTATGCGTCACTGATTAAGTAGTCATGTGCTACTGTTGACGGGCGGAATCGACCGTCCGTCAACTGAGAGAGTGGAACCGGTCCGGGGTTGTCTAATAACCCAAGCCGTTTGGAATGAACCACCCTGACGGGTTTAGCGGCTCTGTTAGACGATCTAAGGTCCTAAGAAAACAAAAAGAAAACTAATCTAATCTAACTAAAACAAATAAAACTAATCTAATCTAACTAAAAACAAATAAAACAAACTAATCTAACTAATAACAAATAAAACAAACTAATCTAACTAATCTAATTAAAACTAACTATTAAACAAACTAACTAATCTACTATGTCTATATATACAAACTACTAACTGGAAATATAACTTATTCACAAAATGTACAATATAAACAATTTACAGATTTAATTAAAACCTGGAAACCTCATTTGTGATCTACCCTAAGACAGAGAAAGATATTTCTTTTTTGATTTTATGATTTTATAAATAAGAAATAAAACTTACTGAAATTAAACAATCTAATATACTAACTAACTAAAATACTAACAAACAAATGAAAAACTGACCTGGAAACATTCCAACTTTGTCCTGTGTATGGTGACTTCGAAGCTGGTCGGAGGAAGGAAACTCACACCGAATAATCCGGAAGCTTCTCGTAAATGAAAGGCTGCACTGCTCTTTGAGTTGTTTACAGGACAAACAAGACATAAAAAATCATAACAATTATATGATTTATAAATCTCTGCAATAAGGGAAACCTGTTATGAAAAAACTTATGCTTAATAATTCAACTTATGAAGAAGAGAAATCTGTCATTCACAAACTGAATCAAGCAATTGCTATGTTTTTAAATACTGGAAGAAATCAGATATGGACTACATTGATTAAATTATATCATTTGCAAAAGACTAAGATAGCTAAAGTAGTCATTAACCAAATGCAAATAGATACACATAAACATAAAACAAAATATTGATATCATGAAAAACTAAAGCTGTAGCAGAATATCAAATTCTGTCTCAGTCTGTATTAAAAATCCATATCCTTGTTCTCCCACGAATGATGATGAATATTATTACAAAAATAATAAGTATTTATAAGTTTCTCCACAAGGTAAAACCTCCTTGTGGAAGTTAAAACTGTTTACAAAAATCTGGGAAGATATTCCCAAGATCAACTAAACTAAGAAACTAAAATGAAATCAAAATATCCAAATATCCTCTAAACTGTCCATCAAATTCCATGTAATTCGAATTCACCTGAAACAGGTCAGAAACAGACAAATTAGAAAGATATTTTATTAATAAAACAAATAAAAATCTAACTCTACAGACTTAGCTACAGAATCATGCGATTCTGTAGCTAATCTAAATCAGATACAGAATCGGCATTGA
The DNA here is from genome assembly GCA_010110895.2 of Picea sitchensis. NCBI lineage: Eukaryota > Viridiplantae > Streptophyta > Pinopsida > Pinales > Pinaceae > Picea > Picea sitchensis. The sequence goes on from SNQJ01S0073697.1 coordinate 25,855, forward strand.
GATTGATTCAAATATTTTCAAAGAATTAAATTTAATCATCATCCAAGAAATATCTGAAAATGAATCATTCAGTTCGAAATAATTGAACCAATAGGATCCACATCATTCAATAAAATACAAAGATAGAAATACTTTGTTTTGATTATTATCATAAGTCGTGTAAAACAAAATCATATGAAACAGCACAGTAATCGTTTTCTCAACAAATCGAATCTACCAATTGTAAAATCGTTTTGGTATTCAATTGAAATCAAAGCAAATCGCAAACATTTCGTTATACTTGTCTTATCCACAGGAGGGATAGTCGAATCGAACAAGATTATTTTCCAATCGTTGTGACTGTGTTGGTACAACACACGGTTCATGCCACGAATAGATTGATTCAAAGGGATGTGAAAATTAATTCAAATAAAATCATAGCCGGCTCGGATAGAATTCGTAAATTGTTATTGCAAATGGGGCAAATAGTATTGGCCAACTCTGATCAAAACGAAATCATTCCAATTAAACGAATCACAACTGGGTTTAACTAATTTGTTTTACAATTTAAAACCATACAGAGCAATAATCAAAATCAGGATCCAATTCCTAAAAACGATCAAACTAACAATGATCAGCGAATCAATCGGCTGGGTTTAACAATAGTCATTGTTCCATAATTCGGGCATATTTGCATAAGCTAAAATGAGATCATTGTTTTTTATAAAAAAAAGAATATTTCTAACCAAATTGAATTGAACCGAATAATACCCATGATTTGGAAAATCAAATAACACAGCATATCGTAACACATATCCTGCCGAACACATTTACCAATCATAACAAAATCAAATCTAGGCAAAATCGTGTTCTAAATTGAGCATAAAACTTGTTGTGTAGAGTAGATACAAGACGAATCGAATTGAACACAGTCCAACAATTCGTTAACTCCATCAGGCAGATAACCAAATCAAATCCAAACGAATAACCATTACAGTCCAATAAAAATCTATGAACAAATCAAATCGAAATTCTTTCTATTTTTATCAAAACGAAACCATATACAAGATGATCACTGAATGACTGAGCCATTTTGAATGAGAGACAGAGCTATCAAATTTCAACCATTATATCAATCCTAGTGACTGACAAAACTAGAAATGATGTTGAGATACATACTTGGGTAGAAAGAAAATGCTTCTTCTAACAGACTACTTGATGAATCTGTGGATTGATCAAGGGTTTCAACAAGAAGTTGAAGCGCAAGGCTAGAAGGCAGAAGGGGTTTGAAGCACAGGTCTGGAGAAGTGATAAGCATTCTGGAAAATGCTCACAGACCCAAAACACATGTTCCAGCCACTGAAAATTGACTTGTAAAACATGAGCTAGATCTCTGTAGTAACTCACTTTCGGAGGAAACTGCTTGCGTTGAAGGTAAAGGGGTTAAAACCGGTTCCGGGTTTTCAACGGTTTGAGACAATTCAAATCCGTTTGCCCAGAATCGATCACGCAAAAACGTGACTCTGGGGGCAATTACGGGGTAGTCTTCTCTGGCAAAATGAAACCAACACCAACTCTGAACACCATGGGGGTTCAATTCGCCCTTCAGGAGCCAGGAGATAACACACAGTGAGCTGGGCTAAGAGACAAGGGTTTGAACATAGTAGGCTCAGAGATATTTCCCAAAAATCAACAAAGGTAACCCTGTAAGGAGGTAGGCATCAATGCAAAGTGTGTGAAGGTGGTAGAAGGCAGTAAATCCATGCATAACTATCATATCAGCTGTACAATTAACAGTTTACATAGTTGTTCTACCAATCAAAGCATAGTTCAACCATTATGTGAATTAGACGACCAATGAAACCAATGGTGAGTTATAAACCAACGCGCGTAATCGACATTACACCATAGTTTTAAGCCATAAATTATTCAATTTGAAAACAAAATCAAATAATCAACCATGCACCAATGTCTTGTAACAGCTCATATAAGTATTTTAACCAAGGTGCCAAAGAGTCTTCAACATGCCACTAGTTATAAAAACATTAACACAGTGATTATATCAAAAAACATATGTGAAAGATTTAACCATAACGCCTATGCATTGTTGTGAAACCAATGGTTAAGTAGGCCAAATAAGAAACATGTAAATCTGAAGCATCACAAACATAATGAAACCAAGTCACATAATCAACCAAAAAATGTCCAATGAGTATAGTTCGAAAGTTTTTCCAGCTGCAAAATGATAAGTGAAATGTAAGTGCAAAGGTCATATCAATCAGAAGGATGACGACAGTTCAAACAATTATTATAATGCGACTTTGAAGGAATAAGTTTTCATGCTTATAGTCGTGAAAACAAAACGAAGATAGGCGTGCAAAAAGGCGCAAAGAATAAAAGTGTCGTTCGTTTAAAAATTGTGATGAAAAATCGATGTTTGCAAAACATTGGTGTAGGCAGCTTATAGGATAATAAAAAAGTGAATTGGATGCCAACAACGACTTGGTGTGGTTGTGTACCACTAGATAGTAGTTGTGTACTACTATGGATAGACATAGCTATGTTCTATTGAATGACATTGTTCTGATTTCCATGAATACTATCAATAGTGTTGGAAATTATTATCAACTAGATGGATAGTCAGTGTGTTGGTGGGACATTCTCCAGGCAAAAAGTGGTCCAAGACATTTATTCTTATAGGACGTATGTCTGGATTAGAAGAATAGTCCTTGTATCCCATGGCGTGGCTTCCAACATCTCTTGGAATAGTTATTATTCTAGGACATATGTCCGGATTAGAAGAATAGTTCTTGTATCACTCTGTGGAGTGAGTGACTTATCCAACATCATGCCTGATTACTTAGATGGAGTATGGCTTTGAGAGATGATACAGTTGATGTTATCAGATGATACTCATAGTGATGATGGTGCTCATGATTTGATCATGAGATAGAATGTGTGGCTATGATAATGATCCGGATTTAGGAGAGGAACGAATTGATTAACATACTAAATACAATAAACACATAGATATGGAGAATAACACAAATATCCAGTGAACAATATCTATTATTAAATAATGAAATAGGCTAAAACTGTAAAACTACAGAACTGAAAACTTGCTCGAATGGTGGTATCTATCTCTAAGAAGAGATGTGGTTGCTATGCACATCCATCTGAGAAGAATGGATTATAATGAGGCTCCATAGGCCTTTTTGATATTACTCGTGAATTCCAAAACCCTATACATCCAAAAACCTAACCCTAGAGGGTGAAACGCCAAAATTCATGTGGGCCCTATGGGTAAGTTGGTGTAATTTGGTACCTCAACTTCCTAGGGCCGTAAATTTTGCATACGACCTCTTTTTTAGGCGTGTGATAGCCCGTTGGAAAGGTATTTCAAAGAGCTATACATTTTTCCATCAAACTCTAACTTGCTCTACAATTTTACAATGGAGAGCCAAAAAAACAATGTTTAGGGCCCCAAAACGGCCCTTGAAGTACAACAAGATGTGATGACATGAAAACATAAAAAATAAGCCAGTTGAATTAGGCAAGAGGCCACCGGTATCCACTTGGAGGATGTGTGGGGATTCATACAACCCCACAAGTGTAGAACCCATAATTACAATGCAGTATAGAAGAACATGCTAAACAAAAATGGACACGAGGAGCCAGTTGGAATAGGTGGGTGGCCACCAATATCCACCTAGATCAATCCTCCCCCCTTAGGAAGAAATGTTCTCCATTTTGTTGAGTTCCCCCATCAGGTGAGGAAAATTTTGTTGGATTTGGCCCCAGGTGAGCCACTTGCCTTGGTGTAGGAGTTTCCCTGCCTTGACAACATGATAAAGTTGGATCCGCTACTAGCGAGGTCCCTTGACCTATGTGTCCACAATATGATCAGTGGATGATTGTTCCATGTAGACAGTGTTGATCTCTGTTGATGTCAGTTGTTCTGCGATCTCATAAGAGTCCAATAATGGTGGAAAATATGGCCAAAGGAGGTCCACATTGAATACTGGATGCAGACCAAGGAATGGTGGAGTGTTGAGCTCAAAATAATTGCTACCCACAGCCTTGGTAATAGTGTAAGGCCCATAATAAAGTGGGCGAAGCTTCCGATGGGGCCCAGTGAGACGCTCCTTTTGCGGATGTAAACAGACTTTGTCGCCAACCTGAAACTGGTGTGGTACCCTGTGTTGATCATGGTGCTGCTTGTACTTAGCATTGGATTTCTGCAAAATCTCTTGGACCTATTGGTGGTTATGTTGAATTTGCTCAATGAATTTGGTGGCTTTGTTTACCACATACTGATCACGGGAATATTTTGTTTGTGCGGTGGAAAGAGGGAGTGCAACATCAATGGGTACCAAGGGTTGGAATCGTAGACCAACCTGAAATGGGATATGGTCGGTGGAACTATGGAGAGCCCGATTGTAACTGTGCTGGACATAAGAGAGACTCTCGTCCCATGTATGTGGATTATTAGAATTGGACATGCAAAGGATGTGCACAATCATCTAATTGACGCCCTCTATTTTTCCATCAGTTTGGGGGTGGAAAGCAGTGTATTTTGTGAGCTTGGTGTCCAATAGAGACTAGAGACTCAACCAAAAGGTGTTGAGGAACCTATTGTCTCGATCAGAGATGATGGTCTGTGGTAACCCAAAGTGGACCCACACGCGTTCGAAGAAGAGCTTGGCAGTGTCTGTCACTGTGAAATTCTTCTTAGAGGTTGTGAGGATGGCCATCTTCGAAATTTGATCAACGACCACAAACACACAGTCATTTTCATGCTTGGTGGATAGCAAGCCAGACATGTAATCCATTGATATGGATTCCCAAGGCTTCTCGATAATAGGAAGAGGGGTATATAATCCTTGCTTCTTGATGGATGGATTGGAAATGGCATTGGGAGTGCAATATCTGATATACTTATTGACGTCCTGTCGAAGTTTTTGCCAATAAAAATGTTTCTGAAGAACGGCCACAATTTTCTCTATGCAAACATTTCCTGACACCCGATTTTAGTGGGATTGCAAAATAATCTTTGCATGCTCACTTGTAGGAACCTAGAGATGGCCCAGGTGGCATAAGAGTCCATCTTGAATGTGAAAATCAGTGGCAGTTGCTCATATACCAAAGAGTTGATATGTGGTGGAAAATTCTGGATCTTGCTAATAAAGTTGGGGCCACTCAAAGATTCATATCCATAGGAATGGAACACAGTGGTGAGTGAAACCACAGGGGGCTGACTGAGGTAGTCAGAAACATGATTGGATATACTTTTCTTATACTTGATGTTGAGATGAAACTGTTGTAGGTAGGTGGACCACTTATGATGGCAGGCATTCTTCAATTTCCCCTATGTTTGTATGAGCTACAAAGGCTTTTGATCAGTGTGTATGATCGTCTCTTTCCCCATAATGTAATGTTTCCATTGATGATAGGCTTGTACAATTGAATACATTTACTTTTCATAGGTGGTGTTTTTCCGTATAGTATTAGAGAGTGTCTCACTATGGTGTGCCATTGGATACCCATGCTGAGTGAGAACTATGCCCACAACATAGTCAGATGCATCAGTCTCAATCTTGAATGGTTTCTGCATATCAGGCAAGGAGAGTGTCGGAGCTGAGCACAAGTGATGCTTCATATCATCAAATTCTTTTTGTTGCTCCTTCCCCCATACAAACCTGCCCCTACCATCGCCCTTGGTCACTTGGTTGAGGGTCCATGCAATATGGGAGAATCCCAACACGAACCAATAGTAGAAGTTGGCTATCCCTAGAAATATCTGAAGCTTGGTCAGTGTGGTTGGGGTTGGCCAGTCACAGATGACTTGGAACTTAGCTGGATCAACATATACCCCATGCTCATCAACAATGTAGCCCAAGTATTGGACCCTGTTCATGCCAAAAGAGCATTTTTCCAAGTTGGCATACATCTTGTGATGTCACAAAGTGCTCAAAACCTATTGAATATGCCACATGTGTTATTTCGTCGTTCTTCTGAAGATGAGGATGTCATCCAAGTATACCACCACAAAGGATTTGGTGAATGGTCTCAATACATCATCCATCAACCTCATGAAAGTGGTTGGTGCATTTGTTAAGCCAAAGGGCATGACTAGCTATTCATAGAGACTTCTTTACAAATGAAGGTTGTCTTCCATACATCAGTTGGTTCGATGGGAACCTGATGGTAGCCAGACTTTAGGTCAATCTTGTTGAATAAATTTTCCCCCTTGAGTTGGTCAAGAAGGTCATCAATCCTGGGAATGGGGTAGCATTTCTTGACTGTGATTTTGTTTAAGGATCTGTAATCAATGCAGAGTCACCAAGTCTTGTCCTTCTTCTGCACTAGTACGATTGGGCTTCCTCAAGGTCTGATGTGCCCCTTTTGAAGAAGCTCTCATATCTGACACCTAATTTCATCATTCTCCATCAACGAGTGTCGATAGAATGGTCCATTAGGTAGAGGTGCATCGTGGGTCATATCAATTGGATGCTTGAATTGGCAGTGTGTCAGTACCCCTATAGGTGAGGAGAAAATGTCTCAATATTCTTCCACGATCCCGTCCACTTACTTCTGCTACAAAGAGAGGCATTGTGTATATGTTGCGGATGTGGTGGCAACCTTCTTCTTACTGTGATCATGGATCACAAAGAAGACAAACTTCCCGGTCTGTGAAATGACCTTACTGCATTTCTTAGTAGAGATTAAAGAAACAACAGTAGGCGAAGCTACCTTTGGGATCCTGTACAATTGTCTACCCAAAGTAATAATAAAATGATGGAGTCTAGACTCATACACAACATGATGCTTCCACAAATATGGTTTTCCTAAAAGAAAATCACAAACTTCAAGGGGAGAAATATCACACGGTACCTCATCTTTGAAAGGATTGATGCCATAGGGAAAACGACACTGTTGGCTTACACGAAGATCTCTTCCTTGCCAAAGCCAACCAATTTTGTAGGGTTGTGGGTGCGGTGTCATTAGCAGGTCCAGTCGCTTGACGACCTCTACTGAAATCAAGTTCTTCTGACTACCGTTGTCGATAATCAAATGAATCAAAGCCCCCTTGACCCACATCTACGAGTGAAAGAGGCATTCCCCTTCCAATGGTTCTTCTTGTTCTCTTGGCGAGACTTTGGTGGTAACGACAGTGGCACTAGGTTCATTATCGATAATCCGCTTCCCTCCTTCAGGATTTGACTCTGAATCAGAATCGACCTCTGACTCAGAGACCTTCATCTCGGCCATGAGGAACTTCTTGGAGCGACATTCTTCAGTGTTGTGCCAAGGAATTTTATGGTACTCACACCATTTTCCCTTGTCCTTCTTCATCTTCTCATTGCCCTTCTTGTGTTGAAGATTGGACTAGTTGTCCTGAGGGAGACCATCTTGAATTGGTCCCTTTATATGTGGGTTGGGGATACCTTTTCCCTTCTTCAGCTATGAGGGGTTTGCAGATCCAAAATCTCATCGTTTATGCTTACATTTCTGCTCAATCTTGACAATGTATCTATAAGACATGCCCAAAGAGGCGATGTCCAGGAACTTCATTTATGTTTGAATGTATATATTCAAAAAAATGCAGTATTTGAGCACCATATGATGCTCAGAGTCTTTAATACCCAATTTGGTGGGTAGGGTATGGAAAATATTGGGGAAATCTAGTATTGTCTAGTCCCTTTCTTGATGTAGTGTGGTCCATCTGGTGTACTGGTCCTCGTAGCTTCCAACAGGGTAATATTGTTCTTTAATGGCATCCCGGAAGGAATCCCATGTAGGGGCCACCGTAAACATTGTATATTCCTCCATGGAACTTTTCTCAGAGTAAGTATCCCACCAGTCTTTAACATGGGGAATGACCTTGAGGAGTGAAAAAGTGATCTTTTCCCTATCGAAAAATTTGTGGACCAAAATATATCCTTCGAGTAGATTCAACCATATTTATACAACATCCGCATCTATCAGTCCTTCAAATAATGGAATATCAAAATTTACATGTACCTTGAAGAGGATTGCATGGCTGCTTGATGAATATGCTTCTCCTGTGGGTAGTCATCGAAGTATCTACATGAAGTTGTCCATCATTTCATTCCTTTGTTGCGCGAGGGATTCCTCAAGAAACATCTTAATAGGATATCCTACTCCATCATCTTTCTTTTCATCCCCCATGTGTTTTTTTTGGGATCGGCGTGACCGTTCTGGTAATGGCTTGATTGGTTCAAGTCCCAAATTCTTGTACCCGGATCTTGTTGGGGACATGCACGAAGAAAAATAAATGAAGAGAAAACCACTTTGATACCACTAATCTCGATTTAGGAGAGGAACAAACTGATTAAAATATTGAATACAATAAAAATAGAGATATGGAGAATAACACAAATATCCAGTGAACAATATCTTCTATTAAATAATGAAATAGACTGAAACTATAAAACTGCAGAACTGAAAACTTGCTCAAATGGTGGTAACTATCTCTGAGAAGAGATGTGGCTGCTATGCACATTCGTCTGAGAATAATGTATTACAATGAGGCTTTATAGGCCTTTTGATATTACTCATGAATTCCAAAACCCTAGACATCCAAAAACCTAACCCTAGAAGGTGAAAGGCCAAAAGTCATGTGGGCTCTATGGATAAGTTGGTGTAATTTGGTACCTCAACTTCCTAGGGTCGTAACTTTTTCATACGACCTTCGTTTTAGGTGCGTGATAGCTCGTTGAAATTTCTTTCAGAGAGCTACACATTCCACCATCAAACTTTGACTTCATCTCTAGTTTGATTGTTGTGAGCCAAAAAGCCAATGTTTAGGGCCCCAAAACGGCCCCAGAAGTACAACAAGATGTGCTGACATGAAAACATACAAAATAGGCCAGTTGGATTAGGCGAGAGGCAACCTGTATCCACCTAGAGGATGTTTGGGGCTTCAAACAACCCCAAAATTGTAGAACCCACAATTAAAAAGCAGTACAGAAGAACGTGTTGAATAAAAGCAAACATGAGGAGCCAGTTAGAATAGGTGTGTGACCACCAATATCCACTTGGATCAAATGATGCTACTGGTTGAATGGTATGTTTGTGCCCAATACCATTACCTTTAAATACCTCCCTATCTAGGAGGGAGTGTTGATATTATGGTATCTATGGAGGTATTAAACCTCCATGTGTAACCCTGACAAGAATATAATATTCCAAGAAGCAAGAAGAAACCCTAAAGCATTGAACATAACCCTCGAAGACAAGTTGGCTAAAGAAAATAATTAATATTGAGTTTTTAGCCTCCAAAAAGAGAAGTCAGCCTAGATAGATAAGGAAGAGCAGTATAAATACAGGATGCCAGAGCTCATTTAGACACACACAACTCACAATTTTTGAAATCTAGTGCACACTGCAGAAATTTAGTAAGTGCGCAAGTGTGGAGAGTAGTTGTAGCTGCAACTACTAAAACTTGTATTTTTGGTTTTAGTCTTGGAGTCTCTCTTGCTTATGGTTTGTACTTTTTTCCTTATTCTCTAGCTCTAGAGAGAGGCATGCTACATTTATTGGCTATTAGTTCTAGTGTTTTCTTCCAGAATTATTCTCTATCAAGGTTAAGGTGATCGGGGATGGCTTCGACCTATGGTTGGGTGACAATATTACTATATTGTCTATGGTTAACTGAGCACACCTAATTTTATAACAAACCATTCCCTCTCATGCATCATAATCTATATTTCCAATCACCTTCAACAATTATGAAACAATTTCCATTTTATTTAATAATAGAAATACTTACATTACCTTCTATAGCAAGGTTCATCATTTCCAAAATCCACACATAACCAGTCTGTCCATAGTCTTTTAGAAAAATATAATTATATTTACAAGTTGGGGGAAACAAGGGTATTACAGAGTGATGGTCATATGCGGATAACTCCCTTTCTACAGTTTAAGCTTCATCGAAATTCAACGCCAATGTGTCTATATTAGCTTGCTTGAAAAACATTCCTATGGAAGGGATACAAGTCGCAATGTAGTATTCGATGGCTAAGGATTGTGAAGGAGTTGTGTCAACAATAAAATTAGTTAATACTATGAGAAATCACTAATTTAAATCCTTCACTTTTCCCCTTTTATCCATTTTAATGGCTCCTAACTCTTTATACAAGGATGTGGTTGTTTTTCATTCACCAAATTTTCTAATAAATAACTTTTCAAAGTCTTTTGGGTAGGTTATGGAATTAGGTGGAAGACTAAAGTATCAGGTAGATTCTCTACCAGAGAAAGTGTAAGGAAAAAACCTGCATACCAAATCTTCATTCTGGACATTTAGAAAGAGAGTGGCTAAGAATAATTTTTTTATGTGATCCTCTGGTGAGCCAAGTTTGTCTGTATCAAACTTGGGAAGGACCTTGTCATATTTCCTGGGAATTTCATGTAAGGTTCCTACTAAATTTAGGGCTCCTTCAGATATCCAAGGTGGGATCACTGACCTTCACTCTTTACATTCACCCATGCTTTGTCTGAGTTTAATTTCATGGTTTTCACTGTCAAGGTTATGTTCGAATTCAGGAGGGGTAGGGGGAAAACGACTCAAGGGTACTGGAACCGCTTGTAAAGAAGTTTCAATGAGGTCTTCTACAGAGTCAAAAAACATATTGGGATGTTTTTCTAGTCGTATTACATGGGTATCTTTCATCCTTGGAAGTTATATTTTTTTGGTAGCTTAAAAAGTAATTTTCTGTAAGCACGGGTGATACGACGAGTTATGGTGAACTATTTTTGTGGCACATGAAACCATTTTTTTGTATGCGTTTCAGGATTTCCTGTGGAAATTTCAAAATCAGGGCTCGTATCTTCATAGGTAATCTCATGTTTAGGACTGCTATGTGGGAAAAGAGTCAGAATAGAGTTTCGTTAATAGGACTAACCATAATTATGCAGATCGTTTATGTAAACCATACACTTGGCCCTCCTTCAAGTGCCAATTTTGTTGATGGGGCATAATTCACCCTACAAAAGTAATGGGTTCTCCCTGGTACATAGTCCCAATCAAAATATGCATCATTGTTTTTAGGAGACCCATATGGAGTTTGTTCCGGCTGCCATCATTAGTTACGAGGGTGAAGATGGATGGTTGTGTAATGAAATGTGTAGATGAAGACTATGTATGAAAAGAAATATAATCTAATTCTAATATATCCTATCATATCTAAGAGAGAATTGAATTAACCAAGATGAGTTGTGATGAAATCAAAATCTACCAAAAAACCTCACTCAAATAGTTGAAATGAAGGTGCAAAGTTAGAAACACATGCATACATATATATAACCAAAAAATCCAAATTATATTTCTGCATACATAACAAATCATGATCTCAAGACTTATAAATATGAGAAAGAATAGCAAAATTGCAAAACCATACTGAATGCATCAGATTAGTCTATAAGAAAACATTGTCCTTACATTCCATGTGTTCAACATACATTCCACTTGAAATAGTTCACAACAAAACAACCATACACACAAGTTCTTCTCTCTTTCGAAAAATATGCCCAGAGGGCTTCTCAATATTCATTAATAGAGTATATGTCCTTGAATTAGTTCTCAAGTTTATACAATGTGTAAGAGCCCCTTCATAGTGGATCTATTCTTCTATTTATACTATTTTTCATAATTGTTTTGTGACTCTTTGTATTCCCCTAAAGAAATTGTTACAAAACTGTTCATCTTCCCTCTCCT
>SNQJ01S0073698.1:0-25848 GCA_010110895.2 Picea sitchensis
ATGATCTAGTCATGAAATAGTCTAGATGACTATATTGATGCTACCGGGTAAATGGTATGTTTTCTGCTCAAGTCCATTACCTGTAAATACCTCTCTAGCTAGGAGGGAGTGTTAATATTATGGTAGCTGTGGGAGGTATTTACCTCTATATGTGAACCTGACGAGAATAGAAGACTCCGGGAAGCAAGAGAAACCCTAATGAATTGGCTAATAACCCTAGAAGCCTTGTCATCTCAAGAATATAATTTATATTAGGCTATTAGCCTCCAAGAGAAGAAGTCGGCCAGAATTAATAATAATATACTGAACAGACACATACCCAGAAGGAGAAGTCGGCCCCAATAAACTGGGAGGATTACTATAAATACAGGGCGCCAGTTTTTCATTTGACACATCTCAGGACTGCAGTTTTCCCAGTTGGTGCGCACTGCAGTTGCAGCTGGTGAGCAGGTTTGGAGGAGGGTTGTAGGTGTAGCTGCAGCAACAACAAGTTCAGTATTTGGTTTGGATATCTCTTGTCTAGGGTTTGGAACATCTGATCAGTCTTTTGTGTTGCGCTATCCTTGGGAAGAGATGCGCTGCTCTTTGTTTGGCTATCTAGCCTAGGGTTTTCTTCCGAAGGAATTCTCAGGTCAAGGTTAAGGTGCTCGGAGGGAGGCTTCGGCCTGTGGTTGGGTGACGAGGGTATCGTCAATGGTAAAACGAGAACACCATATTCTATATTCTAACATCAACAACCAAGCAAAGCAAACATATGGTGATAATAAATGATGTTAACACATTCGATAACATAATCCATTAATAAACATGACAAATGCGCCCATGAAATAATAATTCAAATATTTGCAAGATATCAATTGGACGAGAAAAGAGTATTTCTATTAATAAATGACCAGCATAAGTGGAAATATTACAGACTTCTGTGTCGGCACGGTTCAAAACCGAGAAACTAAGTTCCTTCCAGCCGGGCCTCCACCACTTCAATCCTCCACCAAAGGCAAGATCATAAAAGAGAAACAACGAGGTTCTCAATCAATAAGGGAAGAGCTTGGGGGCTGAACACTCTGTTCAGACTTAAAGTACAGAGAGATGCAGACTCAATATGAAGTAAATAATTTCTCCAGAGTAAATTTGCTCTCAAAGTTGAATTCTTTCTCCCTTTTCCATAGCTCGGAATTGGCCCATTTATAGCCTTCAAATGGAACTGAAGGGCCGATTCGGAACATTTCCAACATATGGAAGTCCAAGGATAATAGATCTCCTGTCGTGACATGGAAACCCAACATTAATTTTCATTTTTTGGCACAAATCCCGATGTACGTGGGTTGTAGTGGTGAAGCGTGCGTATACATATGTTGTATAGTAGGCAAGATGCGTACATGTGGAAAAATATGCATTTTTAGCTCTGGGATTTACAAACAGGGATGATAAGTCTACATGGGGAAATGGACAAAGGCCTTCTGTACAAGATTGCATAGGGTGAGGAAAATCTTGCTATAACAGATGCCCCCTAATGTGTGAGGTTGGAGGAGTATCTGCGATGGCCGAAATACATTATAAACAATTCAGAAGTGGAGTGATGGGGAACTAGCTAGAAGAACTAGTTTCTCATTACATTCTGCACTAACTTTGGATACATGGATGCCAATAGAATTACACTGCAGATCCATGTGAAAATATACCAAACAAGTGCCTGCGACCATGAATAGGAAAATACAAATGTGGTTACATGCCAAAAGATGTCACAGTCACGAACAAGGCCCAGTAGAATCAATCTCAAAATCAATATGAAGATATCTGTATACAATGGAGTACAATTTGATCTCCCATGATCACTGAATTCATATAGGTACTGGTCTAATGAAAAGGAAGCAACAACTCAGGAAATTTGCGACCACATACTGATGTCTTCAAGTCTTCTACACAATCCACCAAGGGTGCAAGTCTACATCATGTGAATGAAGGAGTTGAGGTCGAACACAATGAGACATCGTTTGATTATCGTTCATTGAGGCATATCGTTAACAAACGCGAGACAACCTACCGATAATTAAAGTAGGTATCAGGGCACCGAGTACATTATTACAAGTGTGAATAAAGGAGTTGGGGTCGAACACCTGAATAATCCATCGATCAGGAGACATTGATGTATTCCCAATTGTCAATGGCGAGCGAACCTGCCACTAATGACTGCAATCCTCAAGGTACTCATAAGACTCTAGGTCCCGTTTCCAGAATAGATGAGTTGAAGTCGATGGAAGGAGACCCGTTGAAAGGAGAGCATTAAGGCATCTCTCATCAGTCAAAACGAGGTACAAAGCAGGAGCTTCATGATTTGGAGGAAATCAGATGAAGAACATGTTCATGAACCAACGAACCTGTGCGTCTTTCGCGTGTGCCAAGTGCAAGCAGTACACGAAAAAGACCCTCTGAATAGAAACCAATGATGAAATTTTTTGGCAAAGGCGAGGAAACCACCAATAAGGCTAATGGAATCCAAGACACTGCACGAATCCCATTGTGTGAATAGATGTCTTTCCATCGAACACAAGGGAAACCACCCAGTCAACGACCAATGATGAAATGTTGACTGCTAGATTCAAGGTTACCTACCAATGATGAAAGTAGGACCAGGGTGCATGATAGGACTATAGTATCATGTGATTCTGAGATGAACTGAGGGTAAGGCCGACATGCAAAGTCAAGAGTTATGAGGAATAACTAACACAGGTTGATAGACTTCCTTTGAACAAGAGCATGGGACATATGGAAGACTTTGGAAGCATAGACCTAATGATGAAACCATGAGATGCAGGAGGCATCAATGAAATTCTCTATAGGGATTGGAAGAGTAACCAGTCGGTAGAGAAGACTCTGTAACGAGCTCAACTTCCTAAGGCCATGCTAATCCCAAAATTATGATGACAAATGGACTCAATAACTTTGTTCTCTATTCAAAGGCAACACTACTGCTGCCAATATAAGATAATACTCCCTTTCCACCCGTCTTTTTTTTTTTTCTCTGTTTTTTCATAGACAAATGAATGCTATGATACAGAGGAGGAAACAAGTGTCGCAAGTAAGAAAAACTAGTTCCAACAATGGAACATACCTATGCTCAAAGCAAGGAGATGCATGTGGGAGATGGACACTTGGGGGAATGTTCCCTCCTAGGTATAGCGTGTCAAATTATGAAGGATATAAATGAGGCTCTGTTTGGTTGAGGATGCAAAAACTGCTGAGGCAAATGGTTTATAATGCAAAGAGAGAACCGACTAAAGGCTCAATACTACAAGCAAGGGCATGAGATGAAATCACAACTTAACGCCAAAAAATGTCCTTTTTTATGACATTTAGTCTACTTGGTGTGAAAAAGGGATAAACTGTGCTAAATAGACATCCTTTCAAATCCAATTTACAAGTGTGAAAGAGACAAGTTTACTTGGAAATATTTTCACTTTTTGAAGATGAGTTGGAAAAGAGCTTAAATTAAACTCAATTGGGAGTCCTCTAGGTATAAGGTAGCATGTTTATGAGTGATAAATGAGGCTCAACATAAAGTCATGTACTAGCTATAAGGGACTCATGATCCTATGGAAAAAATCTCTGCATGGGCACCAAATAAAGTAGGGGATCTAACTAGGGCACCCATGTTTATTAAGTCTCTACCACTTGATAACGACACTACTTATAGCAGAGGGAAGGTTTTTTGTCGCAACAAATGGGTTCGTACCTAAGGCATAAAAAGTGTCAGTTATAGGACAATGCAAAAATTCATGATGGAATGGATACCTATCCTATATGTTGGGTAGTGAAAATACCTGCCCGTGGTGACGAACGACCAACATAACGTTGAAATCCGCAAAAAATCCTTGGTGAAAACTACAAAAACCAACTCAATCCACCTTTGTATTAGTCCATTAGGAGAAAAAATGACTCAAAACTATAGAAAGTGGGTAAAAATTGTTATAAATAGTAACAAAACAAAAAATTACCGTCATTTGAATTTTTACCCAAATAGTGAAAATTAGACCAAATTACCTCCAAGATTCAACTGGTGATTGCCGGAGCGTCAGGCGACGAAATCAGAAACCGTATGGACCAAGTAATTCCTCTTCCCCTCCTCTTCCTTTCTAGTGGATTAAATTTTTAAATTAGGTTTCAAATTTTGAGTAAATTAGGGTGCAAGTTGGATAACTCGGTGTACACGGGTTGTCATTTATCGGGTCACGTATACATTGGGTTATACGTGACTGTGCAAACTACAGGGCGCATATATGCAACCCTATACGTGACTGTAAATGAAGGAACTCATGTACAAGTTCGTAATCAATAACTTCTATGGTTGCTAACTCAAATTTTGACTTTTATCTGGCAGGATGGTGCTAGAATGGAGGGAAAGAGAGCACGAGGAGGTCTATGTTGTTGTGGACAGAGATCTGGGGGCCCAAATGGCCTTGAAAATATGAGGCTTCTATAAATTTTGGGCACTCAAAGGGATGAGGGCCTAGGTGAGGTTGCTTGAGATGCTTGTCATGGGTTACTGGGACCCTGACAGTGAAAGCTTCAACCTCGATGGGAAACCATTGAGGATTATCATGTTGGGGTGAGGTTGTAAACCTAAAATCATGGGGAGTAGGGAGCGGAATGAAAATAGAGGAGTACATAGATGCCCACTGGGTAGCAGGGACTCCAAAGGTCGAGAGTCAACTCCCCATCCGAGCCATAAACAATCTCGGCCTCAAGATTGTTGTCCTCATGTTGACCAGGATCACAGGCTTGGCTTCGTTGCACTAGGCATCGAGGCCACTCATGTTTTGTGTTGTAGAGTACTTGAGACCCACAGTATATGATTGGTGTACCTCATTACTGGCTAATATGAAGATCCAGTTGATAGAGTGAAAACAAGGTAGCAAGAGGAACTTTGGGTTTTCCTCTATCTTATGCAGTTTCTTCTTCGAGCGGGTTCCAGGTTTTGGACCTCTAGTCTAGATTCTTCCGAGAGGACCTCGCAATCCAGCATGGCATGGTGGACTGAGGTAATGAGATGACAGGGGGGAGGTAGGGTGCCCACACCCTACAATGAGGATTTCTTCTACTAGTGGCAATGACATGTCATTTATCTGGATGACTATCCCTATGCAGGGATCGACTTCATAGGGGATCCGAACATGCCACTCCCACCAGGGACCGCCTACGAGGACATAAGTATGTCAATGCTTTTAAATATTTCATTTTTTGTATTTTTGTATAGTTAAACAAAAATATTTTTGGATGATGCTTAAGTACTAACTAGACACTTGTGTAATGTAGACGTAGGTATGCAACGACCATAAGGGTTTCCTCGACATCATCGGAGGAACCGGGGAGACGAGGCGGTGGGAGGAGAAGTTGAGAGAGTCCTTCAAAACGTGCAGGGAAACTTGTCTAGTTTGACTCATAGGATTCTGATGGTTCAGGTAGAGGATCTGTCGGAAGCCATGCAATGGCAAGTGGTTGGTGTGCCTAGAGCTTGGGTGCGACTCTTTCGACATATTGCAAACGTCATAGTTTGTTACCATGACACACATCCGGTGCCATAGGCGTAGATGTCCTGGATGTTGTAGTATCAGATGTATATGTGTATTGAGGGTATTAGACCCAATTTTGTACTATAAATACCATATTTTTTTAAATATATATAAAACAAGGATCTTCAACTTTACTTATATTTACAATGTGTACATTGATGAGATTGTTTTCTTTGCTTTAGTTATGTGACAAATGCCAATCTAAAATGAAATTAACATAAGCATCAGATACATGATTAGAACTCCTAGGAACGTGATAATAAGTAATAAAATCAAACCGTCGTTCTAAAAGGCGTACTCGTAGGAATCATCAGAATAAAGTAGGATCACGCACGTGGTAACTGTAGTTCAACTAACATACTACTAACTGGGAATCCAAGCAAACCTCTAAAGAGAGAATACCATGTGAGATAGCATCGCGCAAATTTTCTATAACAACGCTATATTTGGACACATTATTCGTGGATGGCCCTAGGCATACACCACCTGAAGACACTAATAGACCCTCGAGTGAGTAAATCACGCAAGCGACGAAAGCCAAGTTCCATGTATGATGACTGGCTCCGTCTGCGAATCCTAGGTAGACTGAAGACTCTGTTGACATCTGCCAACCAAGGGAAAACTCGATAAGCAAGCTGAAGATGAAAAGAAAGGGAAAAGATATATACACTAAATTACATTAGTATAAAAAGACTTCCGCCTGAGTTTGGGGCTCAAGCGTAATACCTTTTCAAGTAGAGCCCATTCCTGGGCTCAACCAACATATTCCCTTCATAATGTTCTAACTCATAGCCTCCTTTTTCTAAGAAACGTCGCACGATATAAGGACCATGCCACATGGGTTTAAAATTGCCTTCCCCCAGTGGTTCTTTGGCTTGATCATATAAGAGGACCAAGTCACCCTCAGCGTACAACCGAGGATAGATAGACTTATCGTACTGGACCTTGACACGTCTTTTGTTCACCTCGATAGTCGTAGAGGAATCTTGACGCTGCTCGTCAAGACTCTCTAGGTGTACAAGGCATCGCTCGATATCGAAAGTGTCAAGTAGGAGCGTGACTGCCAAATTAAGAGAAGGGATTTCACATTCAATAGGTAAAATCAACTCCACACCGTTTACTAACTAGAAAGGGGAAAAACCGGTGGCAGTCTTGACCAAGGTTCGGTATGCCCAGAGTGCGAGATATAGCATAATGTGCTAGTCGAACTTACTCTGGCTGACAATTTTTTGAAAAATGGTCTTGAGAGACTTGTTGATGGCCTCTACTTGTCCATTTTCCTGGGGGTAATAAGGACAAGAATGACCATGTATAAACCCCAACTTAGATGCTAGTTCTTCCATCATTTTATTTTGAAAGTGACTTCCATCATCAATGACAATCTCACTCGGGATACCAAACCGAGCGATAATTTGATTGAATACGAAGAAGACAACAATCTTCCTGTCATATTTAACTATAGGCATGGCCTCGACCCACTTAGTAAAGTAGTTGATGACCACGATAATGTGCTAATTCCCCCCCAGCTGAAGTTGGGTTGCAATCCATGAAGTCCACCCCCCACTTGGTGAACGGACCGACAATAATGATTGGGTGAAGAGGGGATAGATGCAAGCACATTTTCTGAGTGAACACCTAGTAGGGGTGACACTTCTTAACCGTTTCAATACAATCTTTAAATATAGAAGGCCATTAATAACTGGATCACAATTTTTTTTGGGTTGTTGCAAGCCTGGATAGATGACCACCACAAGCCCCACTGTGGCAATCATTTAGGACTGACTCGGCTTCTCCATGAGTTAAACAACGATGTAAGATATTGTCTATTCCTCGACGATACAAAGTGTCACCGATGAGAGTATAATTCTTAGCTTGGTATTGTACACGTCGTCGGTCATCTCGTGAGAGATGTTGAGGGAACTTTGAACTTTGAAGATAGAGAATGATGTCTCCATACCAGGGGTCGGACGATGAGACAAGAAAAACGTGTTCATCCGCAAACGAATCAACATGGATAACATCCTCATCTAATCATGTAAAATCAGATATTAACTCCGCAAAGACTAGTGATTTCTTGGATTTTGCAGAAGTGAAATCGAGATCAAATTATTTTAAAATGACAATCCATTTATTATATTTCCCCCCTATGATACTGCTGGTAAGGAAGTATTGAAATGGATTGACATCGACAACCACAATAGTCTTGCAAAGTAATATATAATGATGTAAACGTTGGACTGCATGAACAAAAACCAAATCTAGCTTTTCAACGTGAGAATAATTAAGCTCATGACCGACTAAGTTTCGAATAAGATAGTAGATGACGTGCTCGTGGAGCTCATCATCCACCTGAACCAAAACCATACCAATCGTCTCCTCAGACGCGGCGATATAAGTCAATTAATCCCTAATGTAGTCAGGAGACTTCAACAGAGATGTCGATACCAAGGCTTTCTTCAAAGCATCGAAGGACTCCTGGGCTTGCTCATCCCAGATAAAAGGGGTGTCCTTATTCAAAAGATGCATGAAACCCTTAGTGATATTGGCATAATTTACTATAAACTGACGTAGAAATTTAGCTTTCCCCTGTAAACCTTGAAGTTTTCCAATAGTGTGGGGGGGAGGCAATTGAAGTATTGGCTCAACCTTTAATGAATCTACCATGATCCCGGTCTCAGAAACTAGAAATCCCAAAAGACGACTAGAACTAACGCAAAATATGCACTTGTGAGGGTTTAACCGAATTCTATAGTAACAACACCTTTCAAAAACAAGCCGAAGGTGTGTAGCGTGATCCACTCTCTTACGAGAGTGAGAAGCGAGACCGCCAAGCTAAGCTTCAACTATATTCTTAAGATCGTGAAATGCGAAGGTCATGGCACGTTGGAAGGTTGCTTCGACATTTTTAATGTCGAAAGGCATTTTCCGGTATGTGAAAGTACCCCAAGGAAAAGTAAATTCCATCTTGTGTTGATCATCAGGTTTAATTTGAATTTGGTTATACCGTAAAAATCCGTCCATAAAATAAAACACTTCACTTCCTGCACACTCGCTGAGAATCTGATCGATGAAAGGTGTCGGGAAGTTGTCTTTAGGACAGGCATTGTTCAGGTCATGAAATTCCATACATACATGGATAGTTCCTTTCTTTTTATTCACATCAACGAGATTGGATACCCATTCAGTCAAGGGAACCGGGTAGATGAAGACAACATTAAGTAGCTTCTCCACCTCTTCCTTAATAGCAAGGACATTCCGGGGATTGAAAGCTCTAAGACGTTGTCGAACAGGTTTAGCGTCTGGATAAGTTCTAATCTCATGCTCGACAATACGAGGGTCGATTCCTGGCATCTCTTCATATGACCAAGCAAATACATCTCATAATTCTTTGAAGAGTTCGTCGTAGATCAAGATTTCTTCTGGCAAACAATCCGCACCGATATGTATGTTTTCAATCCTGCTAGGGGTACGAGAGATATCGATCGTAACGGTGGGAGAAATACTCGCCATATTTCCTTCATCATAAATGTCGTGTGTATCAAGTGGAACTACGACGTGACCGATTATCTCACTCAAAGTATATTGAAAGTCATCTTGTTCAATTCTTTCAAGATCTGGGAGAAAATAAGAGCAGTGATGCATATCATCCCAAGGTTTGTCGGAACCATTCAAGGCTTCGATGATAGCGTTGTCCGAAGGCAAAGTTCCATCTAGGAAGTCATGTGAACAAGAAAACGAAGTGGCCCACATGGGCCTAAGAACAGGATCCTGCTCGTCCGTCGGTGAGGTAACATGATCGAGATCGGTGGAAGAGTCAAGAACAACTTGATACACAATCTCCACTGTCGATAGTGGCATGTCCATTCCAACATGCGAATGACCTTCACAAAACGAATTCGGGGAAGGTAGGGTCCATGGATCACTAAAATAGGAAGTGCGGAAAGGAATGGACCTTCATGTCAAAACAAGCCTACTGGACATGGTGTAAACGTGGTGGCTCGGTGATGTGAGTTCAAAAGTACCCATAAGGGAAGAATACATTCCGACATCGACATTCTCAGTTGCCAGCTGAGAATTGTTGATCACAGGGATGGACGGTCCAACAAATACATTGGGACTAGCGTACGCAAAGGATAATTGGTCAATTGTCACGATCTTCCCTTCATGAGGAAAACAAAGAGTACAAAAAATGAACGATACAACGACGACCATAGCATAGGTCCAATTGTGTCCTAGTAACAAGTTATAATAAAGAGGCACATCAACTACCTCGACCTCCACCTCTATCGTCTTCCCACCTAACTGGACCAAAAAGGAAGGAAGAATACTGTGAGGGTGGAAGGAATGTCTGTCAAAAGCAATCAACATGTTCGATGATTTAGAAAGAGTTGGAGAACCGAGAGCTTTCCAACAGATCAGGGACATCACACATGTAGCAGCGCCTTCATCAACAACTGTGTGTTTGATGGTATACTTTGAGTACCCCACGTGGATTTGGAATGCCACATGGTAAGGCAAGCGAGGCTTCACATCTGTGACGTCAAACTTGATAACTTTTGAGCCACTAGGTTCTAGAGCTCCTAACATAGATAGTAATGCATTCCTCTGTGAAGGACACGTCTTGAGTACCTCCAAAGATGACATCACACAAGGGGTTTGACACAAGTCCTCAACAATAGAGTAGTTTTGGGTGGCTCTAGCATTTGGATTGTGGGTAGAGCGCTTGAGTACTCTTTTCGGAATACGAGGCAGTGGCTTTGGTTTTTCAATTTGTAAAGTTGTCTCCGGAGGAGGAGGAGGAGATTCTAGACCAGGTATAGCTTGTGAAGAGATATAATCTCAAGATCGAGTGGCTACATTAACTTTCACATCGGCCATATAGATACACAAACGGTCGTCGTCTTGCAACGACGGGTTTTGACTCACACCAGTGGCATTTCCGGTGTTTGAGGAGCTTGAGGCCATGTGATGGTTATGTGGAAAAGGATTCGTCAGCACGACGGGTGGTAGATATAATAGCCTCGCAGCTTCCGCAAGTTTGGGGCATAAATGGGTAAGGTGATCGTTTGTGCAAAGCTTACAAGGAAATTTCACCTTACTTTTTTCTCTCTTGCCCTCTCCAGTGTTATTATTTGTCTTTTCATTATTACCATTGTCCTTAGGTTTATTATTATTTTTCTCACCCTTACGATTATTACTTCCTTTCTTCTTATTCTCGCCTGGTTCTTGGTTACCATTTGGGCCGACCGACGATTGCACATAATGTACATCCGCCGACTGAGTGGGATTGGAAGACACAGACGAAGCTATCCCTCCTGCAGACTGGTTTAGAGACAACTCTTTCAAATGGCTTGTCACTGAGTCTGTGGATTTTACATTGGCAGAGCCTACAATTCCATTGGCATGAGGTCCGAGCTTTTGTCTAGGGTCATAAGTTGATCGCGGTGCGCCCAGAAGAATGTGGTATAACATCCCAGACTGAGCATATATAAGATATAACTAATGGGCTTTGTAAATCACTTCTTCCTCAGTGGTGACCCCAGATGTAGCAACATCCTTCGAGATAGGAGGCTGAAAATACTTGAGAAACCATTCTAAAAGAAAGGTTGAGGGTATGGAGGTCTTAATCAACCTCTTCCATCTACGAAACTCCTGGATATGATCCAAAATATGAGTGGCGGTGTCCTGGTGTAAAGTCGACAAAAGTTCTAGACCAACATCGTAACAAACCGACAATTGGAAGTGGTTAAGGAAGACCAATACCATCTGACTAAAGGTTCAATATTCCCCCCTAAGTAGCTCGATATACCATTTCACAGCGACCCCAATGAGGCTGCGTTGAAATAATCTTAACCGAATAGAATTGTCATTAAGGGAATTCGATGAGCACCATAGGTGAAAGGTGGTGATGTGATCATCGGGATCCTTCCCATTCTTACCTTCGAACTTTGGGATGTCTGAAGGAAGCTTGGTGGGGATGGGGGTCCATGTAGGATCATGACTCACAGGTTCGTTCATCAACTTAAACAAGTCTGGAAGATTAAGCGTGGACAGAAAAGGGAGACAAGGTTGCGACATCTGGCCCCAAGCTCCCTGGAAAGATTGTGTTTGAAGAATTGCAGCCCATCTAGGGTTCTGGTAAGCACCATGGCCCTGTCCGGGATTGTAAGACTCTCCTCCGGGCATATTCATAAAAGGTTGGTTGGGCATCATTCCAGTAGGAATATTTTGATGGGGGTTATAAAAATTGCCCCCAGCTGAATTAGATCTGGGTTGGGGGTTTCCCAAAGCGTGAAACTGACCTCCTATGGGTGTGAATCCGGAGGATAGATATGTATTCGTCATGCCAAATGTATTGGTTGGAATCGACACCGAGGAGGTAGGGGTATAGGATGGAACTTGAGCAGAATCTTGTCTGCCAGGTTGGTTGTTCCACCCAGAAGCAAGAGGATTAGACTCGGGGTTAAAAGCAGGAATGCCACCAAACAAAAATGGAGTGTAAGGAGGTGTAGTTCCCCCAAGCCCAATGCTAGCATTAGGGCCAACAACTGGGATGGCATTCAAAAACTGCGAAGTAAAGTTCAGAATACCATAGGAAAAAGGACTAGAGGCCATAGGGATGGACTGAAAATTATAGCCCGGTGAGTGACCAAGAGACCAAAAAGGGTTCAAGGTAAGAGATTGAGCATTCACTATAGGCCGAGCCATAGTAATTATAGGTGCTTATGGAACTACAACCATTGTGGTTGTAGGAATCGAAGGGGTGCCATTAACTATAGTGGGTGTGGGAGTCGAAGGGCTCCCAGTGTTCTGAAGACTAGGTTTAGTACTCATTCTTGTAGAATCACAAGTCTGAACAGTGGAGGTGTGTGTACCACTTCTAATAAGTCTACGCCTTTTAGAAGGAAAAGACTCGAAATCCGGTGGTAACTGTAACAAGCGACATGAACGGCGGGGATATTGGTCCGACTCCACGATGACTTAAGACTCTAACGACAAAAAATAAATCCTAAGGTCGACTAGTAATCAAAGAGCACACCAAAAATCAAATGGCCAATATGCACACAAATGGGGTAAAGTGGATGAAAGTGACCTCCCTCCCTAAAGAAGGTATGTCTCGCCCAAGAGGGGCCTGAGACTCCCTGCTAAAGATCAGAGGTAACAAAATCAATTATAAGGGCCCTCGTGGGCTTAACAACCAGTCGGTCAGATCCCCCCGGAGAGGTAATCCTCCATAAAGGTTGTGTGTTGTCTGACTCTTATCTGACCCAGGGTACATGTAGAATAACACCTGTAAGTAACCTATGTGGCACCTAAATCAAGAAACTAAGCAACCAATGTATAACCGATGCACAGGCAAGCAGTCATAAGTCAGGTCCACCGTATGGGTAGGGTAGCAAAGCCCAAAACCTTAAAAGTACCACCTCTCACGGAGGTAAATGCACTAGCAAGATCCCTAGATACGAATAAATCCCTAGAAATATATCTGATGCTAAGAAGGTATCAGGGGGATATCCCTTCAACCAACCTTGCACGACCCTGTGATTAACTTCGGTGTGAGCAGAGACTCCTGATATTACCAATTATACAATGGATTTCTCCACTCCCTTTGTCAGACACATATGTTGATTTAATTGCCTTGGAGAAGTTTACTCACAAAATCCTATTCCAAGGCACTAAATCCTAAGCTAGTTTGTGCACCCTAAAAAAAAAAATTGTGACTAATCAATTTTAAATTATAGTGTTAATTTTAGTGGTCGTGATTACTCCAAAAGGTATGGTAGTGAAACTCGTGATGTTATGACTCAACACGAAAAGTAAATATGAATATAATGCAAAGTCCTAACTTCAATTTTTCAGTGAATGATATGCTTCTAAAACCAAATGCAATTTTCAATTTCAACTCTACAATTCTGAAGTAAAAATGCAATCTTTCATTACATGCACTAAGATAATGACAAAAGACTCAAAATATCAAAATGCCAAGCAATGCAAAATGCCTAATATTTTTGTATTTTCATTATAATAAAAATGAAAATGCATGGACTGAAAAGCAACTTGATATATAAACTCTACTCTGTATAGAAAGATATAACTCAAGAAGAATACCAAGGAGAGAAACATTGAGCCCAATGTACAAGGACAATAAAAAATGAAAATGTGATGAGAAAGACTCCACCCAAAAATTCAACCCCAGACAGGTTTCCTGTCATCCCACAAGCACTTAACAAGCACTACAGAGACCCAAGAAGACTCAACAAACATGAAATCCCACCCAACAACACCAGACCCAATAAACAAGCAAAGAAGGCTGATGTATGTGACTGTTCAAGGAAATAGAGCGTATGTACACAACTTGCAGAGGGACAACCTGTGTATATACACGACTGTCAAGCCAAAAACCACGTATATGTTTCAAAACAAGGCCAAGCAAGGGAGAAGGCTGAAAAAATCAGACCCAGAGTGAACATAGGTTGTCAAGCAATGATACGACAAGAAGTGCAATAGGAACGAGATTAATCTAAGGATAAAAGTACTCCAAACCCTAAGAAATAAGATTCAATCCCCAGTATGGTCGCCAATTCGGTTACGAGGAAAATCTCTCTATGGATAGGGTAAACCAAAATAGATGGAAATGACTGTAGAAATAAACTCTATTCTCAAGTATGCTATGTAAAAAAATATTCTAGCAAGACAAGATAAAAATTCCTACCTCATCCAGACGTTGGATGAAGTCCACCGTTGAGCACTTGACCCAAAGAAATATATCTGCAACTAGTCCTCAACAACCAAGAAAAGAAAGCATATGGTGATAATAAATTATGTTAGCACATTTGATAGAATAATCCATTAATAAACATGACAAATACGCCCATGTAATAATAATTCAAATATTTTCAAGATATCAATTGGACGGGAAAATAGTATTTCTATTAATAAGTGATCAGCAAAAGTGAAAATATTACAGACTTACGTGTCGGCACGGTTTGGAACCGAGAAACTAAGTTCCTTCTAGCTAGGCCTCCACCACTTCAATCCTTCACTAAAGGCAAACTCATAAAAGAGAAACAGTGAGGTTCTCAATCAATAATGGAAGAGCTTGGGGGATCAACACTGTGTTCATACTTAAAGGACAAAGGGATGCAGACTCAATATGAAATAAATAATTTCTCCAGAGTAAATTTGCTCTCAAAGTTGAATTCTTTCTCCCTTTTCCATAGCTCAGAATTGGCCCATTTATAGCCTTCAAATGGAACTGAAGGGTCGAGTCAGAACGTTTCCAGTATATGGAAGGCCAAGGATCATAGATATCTTGTCGTGACATAGAAACCCGATATTAATTTTCATTTTTTGGCACAAATCCTGATGTATGCGGTTTGTAGTGGTGCAACCTGCATATACACATGTTGTATAGTAGGCAAGATGCGTACATGTGGAAAAATTATGCATTTTTAGCTCTGGGATTTACAAACAGGGATGATAAGTCTGCATGGGGAAATGAACAAAGGCCTTCTATGCAAGATTTCATAGGGTGAGGCAAATCTTGCTATAACACTAAGTTGGATCCTTCAGGAAAGAAGGGAATATTTGTTGGATACTATGAGGTCTCTAAGGCCTTCAAAATATACATACCAAGATACCATAATATTGAGATCATCAGAGATGTATCCTTTGATGAAGATGCAACACTCAAGAGATCAAGAAAATTCCAGCTTGAAGAAATATATGAAGAAGAACTTGTAGCTCCTAGAGTTGCAAAACCCGTAAAGTAAGTTGCATTTACCCTTGATGATGAGATTCCAGAAGATCATGATATGATAGAATATCAATAACCTCCTCGTATGACTATCTCTTACAAGAGAAAGCCAGCCTGGGCTAGAGAACTCATTCGAGACGTAGAAACTTATGGTGCCCCAGAAAGAACCATGAGACAAAGCAAGAAGCCTAAGCAGTTATCCAGATATATGGCCTTGATGTGTGATCTCGTAGAGAAGGAACCTACTTGCTTTGAAGAAGTTGTTCAAAAGAAAGAATGAATGGACGCCATGACAAAAGAATATCAGTCCATTATGAAGAATGAAGTGTGGGAAGTAGTTCCAAAACCAAAGAACAAAGATGTGGTATATTCCAAGTGGATATACAAAATAAAACACGCAACAGACAAAAGTATTGAAAAACATAAGGCAAGATTTGTGGCTCATGGATTTTCTCAAAAGGAAGGTATTGACTATGAAGAAACATTTGCTCCTATAGCAAGATACACTTCTATCAGAACCATCATAGCTCTTGTAGCCAAAATGAAGTGGAAGTTACACTAGATGGATGTGAAAACAATTGTTTTAAATGGTGTTATTGAAGAAGAAGTGTATATAGAACAACCACAAGGGTATATAGAAAGACTCATGTCTGCAGATTGAAGAAAGATTTGTACAGGTTGAAGCAAGCTCCTAGAGCTTGGTATGGCAGAATTGATAGTTTCCTGACAAGATTTGGATTTACCAAGAGTAAAGTTGATCTTAACCTTTACTTCAAGGTTATGAATGATGATCCAGTTATATTGCTACTATATGTGGATGATTTATTCTTGACAGGAGAAGAAAATATCATCACAGATTGCAAGAAGAAGATCGCTGCAGAATTTGAGATGAAAGACCTAGGCCCAATGCATTATTTCTTAGGTCTTGAAGTATGGCAGAGACCAGAGAAGATATTCCTTAACCAAGGGAAGTATGCAGTTGAAATACTGAAGAGATTTTACATGTTGGAATGTAAAGCCGTGACCACACCCATCGAAATGAATTTGAAGCTCTTGGTTGATACTTCGTCAGAGTTGGTTGATGCTACTCTATACCGACATATTATTGGATCGTTGACGTATCTGATGAATACCAGGACAGATATATGCTTTTTTGTGAACACCTTGAGTCAGTTTCTGGTGGAGCCCATACATGTTCACCTTGTAGTTGCAAAGCATGTTATGAGATACCTTAAGGGTACGATGGATTATGGTCTTTGTTATACTCGAGATCATGGCTTCAGACTGTATGGTTATACTGATTCAAATTGGTATGGAAGTTCTTTAGACAGAAATAACACTTTAGGATGTTGTTTTAGTTTGGGGTCAGCCATGGATTCATGGAAAATCATGAAGCAATCCAATATTGCTCTCAGCATGGAAGAAGCGGAGTACATTGTAGCATGTTTCACCAGTTGTGAAGCCTTATGGCTTCATAAGTTGTTGAAAGGTCTGTTCGATATTGAGATAGAAGCCACTGCGATACTATGCGATAACCAAATTTGTACAAAGATGATAGAGAACCTAGTGTTCCATGATAAGTCGAAGCACATAGAGATATGGTACCACTACATTCATGATATGGTGCAGAGGGGAGTTTTAAAGCTCCAATATGTTGGCACATATGAAAAGGTTGCAAATGTGTTGACCAAGCCTCTGTCTCATGTGAAGTTTGAGTACTTCCGAGACAAGCTTGGTGTAGTCCGAAAGGACCTCCCTTGAAAGGGGGAGTGGTGTTGATAATACTATGGTATTATGAACAAAATCGGGTAGCTCCTTAAGGATTTTATATCCTAGGGGATTGATCATCCCTGTGAAGATCCAAAAAGTCCGCTAAGGATGGTCTGTTAGAGTACATGTGCATTTATATGTCAGCTGTGGTCAATAGTGGTAGCTCAGTTAGGATTTTATATCCTAGGGAATCTTATGGTTCTTGGGCAGATCCTGAAGGTCTGGTAAGGACGGTCTGTCAGAGTACCACATGGTAGCTTGTTAGGATTTTATATCTTAGGGAATATTATGCTTCCTAGGCAGATCCTGAAGGTCCAGTAAGGACGGTCTACCAGAGTACCACAAATATTGTTGATGCACCTGCCTCATTTTGTTGCCATATCTTGATGATGTTGTTCTAGCTTCCTGTTGTTGTTGATGATGTTGTTCCAGATTCATGCTATTGATGATGTTGTTGTTCCAGCTTCGTGTTATTGATGTTGATGTTCCATCTTCATGATGATGATGTTACTCTAGCTCCATGATGTAAACGATGATGATATTGATGATGAGAAAAACTTCCGATGATTTATAGATGTGCCAATGAGTGTTCCAGATGTTGATGATGATGTTTCCCTCTCCTTCTCTTGATGATGTTGTATTGAGTCATGTCAGTATAATACCCTTCTCGTTAAGGGGGAATGTTGAAATATTGTAACTTCGAAGAATATTCTAATTATATTTGAGTTATTATTGTATAGATCAAATCCCCTTTTGCAGATTGATCAAGTTAGGTCTTGTATAAGATCAAATCCCCTTTTGTGGATTGGTAAAACTGTATTTGTATGGTGGTATTTGTAAAGTCGGCCCTTAGTAATTATAAAGTGGTTTTAGCCACTTCTAGGAGAAATCAGCTTCACCAAGTGAAGAGACACAACCCTAGCGCCACCTCACAACTTGTATTTATATGTGAGGATGGTGTCTCATTTGTACACACTCACTCACTCATCTAGTGCGCATATCTTGAAGGTAGTTGTAGTTGCAGGAAGAAGTCTAACAAAGGAGAAGAGAGGCACATGCTTGGTCTTGGTCCTTCTTTGGAGTTTCGGTCTTAGTCTTCGCATTGTATTGGCAATATATTATTGAGGAATTTTTGTTGGGTTTTCTCCCCCATGAGGTTTTCCCAGGATAAAATGTTGCGTACCTTGTGATTGTGTTTCTTTCAGCGATCGTCTTTATACTATTTTTTTGGAAATGCATTGAATTCTCATGAAATTTGGAAATAACCTAATAACAACAGTAAAAAATTAACAACTAGGGCACCTCACTTATTGCAATGATTTTAAGTTTGGGTTTTGTTGGTGGGTGGATCAATATGTTAAATGAGTTAGGATCAGATGAAAGTGGTATAAGACTGACTACACTTCTTCAATCAAATAATAATCAACATTCCATTTAATCAAGAGCATTCATATTGACAAATCTGACGAAGTGACAATTGAATATAGAAGAAAAGAAAGAAGAAACACAAATTACAAGATAACAATCTGTTACTTGCATAAATAATATTTTCAAGTTAAAAATAATATTTGAAACTTGAAACCAATATTTGAATGTAATTGTTCCTAATAGGTTGTGTAATAGTAAGTAATTCACTATAAAAATAATTGAACATGGGTGGAATCAATGCTTTGCATAACTTCAAATGCATTCAAATAACACATATAGATGAAAAACATAGATAAAAAGTCAAATCATCATTATTTTTTATTTCCTTGAGTATGAAAATGTTGCATGCAATAAGCACTATGCAAATATACATATTTTCCCTTCTCTTTATTCCTAAAGATCCCCACTTTGGCCATCTCTATTCATCCTATTTTATAGACAAAAGTTACATTTAATTTTCAGATCCCAGATCCTAAATCACATGTTCAATTATGATTACAAAATGATATACACAACTCTAAATGGACTCTAAGATTGACTTACATCGAATGTAAGCAAATAACTAACCCAGGATCCTAGGTGAGAGATCCTTTATCTTAGGATCATATCTTTGACTCAAAAAGATATTACATGATCCTAACAGAATGTGATCTAAAATAATATCGTGAAGACAAATTTATGGGAAAATGTAACCTCTTAATCTCCAGCCTAGATTTGGTCTTTTGTGGTCCATAGTGTTGAGCCTATTCACAAAAAAAAACCTTTGATCTCATGTTGTAGCTTCGTTTTGAGTACAATGCCAATCAAGTATAATTTGATCTTCTTTTTCCTGAGCCTCTTTGAAAACTTACACAAATTTCTATGCTTCTCAATCAACTTTTTAATTTTCCTCTGTAACTTAGAGTTATGTACCTCAAGCTTATGATCATGTTTCTTTAGATCATCAATGATTGTCTTGGAATCCTCTGACCTATGCTCTTCAGACATATCCCATGTTTCAAAATTGAGGATGCTACGAGATTACCTGTAATTGTTCATTACCATTTTTCTCCCAAAAGACAAACTGGGTCGAGCTGAATTTTGGTCGGCGTATTAATATCATCATGATGCTTCGACGCACCAATTTTGAGATAAACTCAGGTCACGGTTTTAGAGAAAAACATAAAATGGTTGTAGGTGATGGTGGCTCATTTCTCAAAAAATATGGATTAATTTGACTTGGAATTCACTGGGTTTGTTCATCTTACTCTAATGCATGTCCCCTCCAAATTTAAGAGAGAATGGATGCACAGTTTGAAAGATATGGTAAAATCAAATTTCTACTGGAACTCTAAACTCCTTGTAACAAAATAATGAAACCTTTGCTATCATTTTGGATAGGCCTTGATTTCTATAACCTATAAGAAACCATAAAGTATGATCCTTGATTGCATAAACTTTCAAGAGTTTAATGTCTTTTGATGATGACTTAGAGATCGGTCATAACTCATGCATGAGATCCCTTCACACGTTTATATATTTATGGACCACTGGTAGGGTATTTCTCCTTTCCTCCTTGAGCCATGTATTCAGAATACTCTGGCTCCAATCCATATGTTGATGATCCTCAATTAGAAATTGGTTGCATAGGTCTCTAGGAATTTCCTTCTTTTTAAACCAACCCTCACTGTTGATGGGTAAACCAAAAGCTACAACAATGGATTGTTTTGAGACTTGAATGATAAGGTATCCCACTTAGGTCTGAAACCCATAGAAATTCTTGGAAAATATTAAAGAAATATTTGTATCGTTCCCCTAAAATGCATAGCACAATCTATGCCATTCTGCTCGAAATGAATTATTTCCTGATGTATGGAAGAGCTTGTTGCAACTCAATTCACTCTAGTTCTAAACAGAGAAGTTGACCGCTCCTGTTGTGTATCATATTGTCGATCACAACTCTGTTGTGAAAACTAGGGTTTTGTTTCTCTGCAAATGAGGTTAGAAGAAAACCTGCACAAAATGATTAACACAACAGATTCTTGCTATATGTGAAATAATTAAACAATCGCTCTCATTTTCCTTATCACAACATAACATGAACTCGTTAAATTTTTCCCAAATGATGGCATTGAATGAGTTAGATCATAATTGACAGGTAAGCTGTCATTTGCACAATACGCCTGCACGATCTAAATATGTTGTCACAATATCTGGATCTTGAAACACACCTTTAGTCATGATGTTTTTTGTGCGTTACAAGAACATCATCATTTTTTCAGCGGACCTTGTTTATCCCTTAGAACTTGGGAAAAGACCTTTAATTAAAAAAAAAAAGGTAAATCAAACTATATCTGATGTAACACATTTTAACCCATGCAATCAATTCTAAGCATATCTTATAAGAAACAAATGAAATCAAATTTAAGCAAAGGTAATGACACCAAAAATAACCAGTAAGGATCAAATGTACAACAAACAAGGAAAAAAATGGCTTAGGAAAAAACTTATGAATGGATAGGCTAGATTTTAGGAGTAGGAAAGAAGTTATGTAGTTTTAAGGACTAACATTGGCTCCATTTGGGGATAATGTTCTCCTTTTGAAACATTAAGGACTGCAGACTTAGTGTCGTCTTCCTTCGATGTAACCTGCAACTGCTCATCATGTTGTAAACCAATCTACTATGAAAACAAATCATTTTGCATGATGGAAAACCAAACTACAAACTGACATTGAAAAATCACTATTCTTTATTGTGCCTTGTCTCCATTGGGATATGGAGTCATTATTTATGTTGATCTACTGCAAACCAACTAACTGAAAAATAAATGCTCGAAAATCCAACTTATTTATATACACTTCCTATTCTAATCAGTCGAATCCAACTGATTATGTATAAGAAGAGTTCCAATGCAGCTAAGTGAGCATTTGACTAATGAAATGATTTTCTTGTATGTAGTTGAATGAGAAAGTGAAAAAAGAATGCGGCATTTTCAACAAAAAATCCATGGGTAGATTATACTTAATGTTTCAAATAAGTGGTATTCCACAAGCTACAACATTGGAGACCTTTGAAAAAGAAGACTCCATCCAAATGACCACGGGATCACGAAAAACATGATAAATGTCCAACTGTTGTAAAAAATAAGGCTATTGTTAAGGCTTAAAGAGACACCTCTGTATATAACCTTCTTCACACTCATCATACATGGATTATTTACTGCACATTTCATTGTAGGTTGATATACCAATCTTTAGCTGATCCAAAAGAAAAACTTGTCACTGTATTAAATCTATAACCTTAACAACTCTGTTATCCTCTTGGTATGTTAAAAACAGTTCATGAATACCAATTTCATCATAACAGTTAGGGGAAAAAAGATTTCCTAGAAACTATGGGCATTCCTCACTAATTTTATCATCATGTAGATCATCATAAACTTTTTCTTGTTGAATAGAAGAACTAAAAAACATTCGTATAAAAGTGATTCTTCTTCTACATCTTTACCATCTTCAAGAAAAACAAAATTTAAATGATCAATAAATCCTTGGTTTCAAGAAAACCCCTGACAAGAACTTGATGGCATAACATATTCAATATCATTATAAGAAAACAAAAAATCATGATCAGTTATATCAACAACAAGGTATCTTGGAACAATAGCTTCCTCTTCAACAAATTGTTCACTACCCTCAGCAAAAAAATTCTTGTGAAAATCATCAATAACAAAATCAACTTTTCGATCATACCTAGAAAAGTTATCCTCTATATATGGAGAATCATATTGTTGATATAAATTTTCTACAACTATGACAATAGGAAAATCAGATTCACTAAGATAAGAATAAAAACAAGAATCTGAAGATGGTGTATCAACATTCTGAAATAAGTGAAAACCAAGATCTGATCTTTGTTTCTTATAACCGTTCTCATGTTCATTTTGGTCTGATTTTGAAGTTTTCCACAAGTCTGAAGATTGTCCTCAATTTCCTTAGCATCTGTAAACATTTGTTGTAGGGTTAAAATCTCCTTTCTCCGAGGAATAAAGTTAGATAAGGATGATGATGAGTTGCGGTGTAAAACATCGTAGCAACAAGTTTAGATGATCGAATATCAATAGGCATACTGAGATAAACGTTCTAAAATCTCTTATTAAAGTTGACAACAGTTTCATCCCTCCTCCTCTTCATGGCATATAATTCAGAAAGGTACTAATCATAAGATTTTTTCTCACCCCAATATCTCAGGAAAAGATCATGAAAATATGCCCATGATCCTATTGAATTAGCCTTCAAGTTTCTAAACCATAGCCTAGAATTTCCGTGTAAATGATAGGAGAATGTTCTCACAAACACATCCTCATGAAAGATTTCAAATTTGTTTGTGAAACATTCAAAGGCTTCCATGTGTTTCTCAACTGCAACATGATCTTCTCCATGAAAACTAGGAAAACACTATAAAATTAGGGGAAAATTGTGGAGGATAAATGGCAGCTTCATAGGTTTGTAACCCTCTCGAATCTTGGACTGAACTTTAGTGAGATGATGACAAGGTACAACAATGATTGTAGGAGGTAGTGAATCAACTTCAGTATCAACATGTTTACAAAATGGGTTATCATAAGGAGGAATTGAAATATGGACATCATGATCCTCATATGGTTTAGATGAAGGAAATGGATCAAGATCAACAATGCAAGAAGAGGGAAAATCCTCTTTCCTCAAGGAGGAATATACAACAACAGGTTTATGGTAAACTGAGTATACAAAGCATAGGATAATTCTTCTGACATGCAACGGGAAAGATAGGAAAGAATTTATAGAAAAACAATAAGCTCATGGAGGAAACTCATAAATTGATACCTAGTCTTTCCCTTCCGCCTTTTCATTTCTATGTTAACAAGGCTCATCCTCTAGGGGATTCTTTTGATCATGGAGTCTCCAGGTGAATGATATGTAGTCACAATTCTGTGTCTAACTCTCATTCACCATCAAGAGCTAGCTCTGATTTTTGTCATTCTCCCAGGGAAATATTTCTTTGTTACTTTGTTCCCTGGAAACAGTGCCAAAAGATGTGATCCCTAAATTTGACCCTTGACTGCACGAGATCCAAGCTAGGGCATCTCAGTTATTGCAATAATTTTAAGTTTGGGTTTTGTTGGTAGGTGGATCAATAGGCTGAATGAGTTTGGATAAGACAAAGAGGTATAAGACTGGATATACTTCTTCAATCAATTAATAATAAACAATCCATTTAATCAAGAGCATTCATACTGACAAATCTATCGAAGAGACAATTGAATATAGAAGAAAAGAAAGAAAAAACACAAATTACAAGATAACAATCTATTACTTGGATAAAGAAGATTTTCAAGTTAAAAATAATATTATAAACTTGAAACCAATATTTGAATGTAATCTCTCCAAATAGGTTGTATAACAGTAAGTAATTCACTGGAACAATTGTTGAACATAGGTGAAATCAATGCTTTGCATAACTTCAAATGCATTCAAATAAGACAGATAGATGAAAAACATGGATAAAATGTCAAACCATCAGTATGTTTGATTTCCTTGAGTATGAAAATGTTGCATACAATAAGCACTGTGTAAATATACATACTTTCCCTTCTCTTTCTTCCAAAAGATCCCCCCCTTTGGCCATCTCCATTCATCCTATTTTATAGACAAAAAGTACATTTAAGTTTCAGATCCCAGATCCTAAATCACATGTTCAATTATGATTACAAAATGATATACTCAACTCTAAATGTACTATAAGATTGACTTACATCAAATATGAGAAAATAACTAACCTAGGATCCGAGGTGAGAGATCCTTTGTCTTAGGATCATATATTTGACTCAAAAGGATATTACATGATCCTAACAAAATGTGATCTAAAACAATATCTTGAAGAAAAATTTATTGGAAAATATAACCTCTCAATCTCTAGCTTGGATTTGGTATTTTGTGGTCTATAGTGTTGAGACTACTCACAAAATACACCTTTGAATCTCTTGTTGTATCTTCATTTTGAGTAAAATGCCAATCAAGTATAATTTGATATTCTTTTTCCCGAGCCTCTTTGAAAACTTACACAACTTTCTATGCTTCTTGTTAGCACTCTGTAATTTGCCCAAGGCTATGGAGGCAGTCACAGAGGCAACATCAAAACCACTTTGAGTCAGGGATGTAGCCCTCCGAGACTCAGAGAGGGATCTCTCTGTCAAATTTAGATTTTTTGAAATAGGATATTAGGCTAGTTATGCAGAACAGGGTTTGTTTTTTATTTGAGGTGTTTGGATGAAATGATTGCTTTAGAATCCCATTGGGCTATGGGGTCTGTGTCAAAACTTAAGGTCAGATAAACAACTATTAAAGGTCTTCTTCACAGGGCTATATAGCCAAGATACTGGATCGATTAAGATAAAATGTGATGGAAAGATAGAACAGGTGAGAGGTTCATTTAAGTAAAGAAGCATTCAAGAATTTCTTTAACTCAAAATCAGAAGAATAACATGCAGACTGATAAAAGGCCAGATACAGAGTACCCGAGGTAAATTCTGTTCTTTAACTTCCTTTTAACAGTTGGAATTAGAAAACAAGGTGATAACATAGTAAGAAAACATTAACATAGCAAGAAAACAATCACCAATGTCCAGACACAAGAATCCTGTGCATCAATTCCTTTGTATTACTGGTGAATCTAAAATATTACAGAGAACAACCTTTCTAGGTGAAATGATCAACAACCCATTTTACATTAAAATCATATCAATAAATAGGAGAGATCCCCCAACAAGTTGTGTCATTCGGATTTAACCTCCTTGGCCAAGAATAGCATTAAATCCCCAAAAATCTGGAACTGCAAATTTGGCCGAATTTCCTGAAAATAGGGGTACGCTCAGTCATTGATTTCTCCCAATTAGTGACACCTGTGAAAAAACCGAAGGAGGTTATTGTATATTATCTTGTATGGAGAAAAAACCTCCTTCAGTTTCTCAAATTTCGATTCCACCTTGCCGAAACAGCTCCCGCAGAATCGGGACTGTAACAGGAAAAACCAGAAATCCAAAAAATGAGGCTGAAAGACAACCTCGATTCTCCCAACTGGTGGAACATTTGAAAAAATGGGAGAGGTTTTTGTTATTCAGCCCTTTATGAACAAAAACCTTTTTCGGTTTTTTTAAATTTCATCTTCATTTTTCCAGAATCCGCTTCGCAAGACGAGGTGTCAAAACTAGAAAAACAACCGTTTTTTGAAAATGGGTGAGGGCGGTTTTGGAGAGGTAAGTGGTATTCCGGACCCCCCTGAGGTGGTAAGCAGTAAGTGGTCTGGA
>SNQJ01S0073699.1:14919-26142 GCA_010110895.2 Picea sitchensis
GTAGAGAGAAACTCAAATGTGGATGAGATTTTGACAACCAAGTAGAGAGAAACTCAGATGTGGATGAGAATATTGTTTGCACTTAATTGTAAAAGTAGGTGAGTCTAAGTAGCCTTCATCACAAGGAAGATAAGGAGTTGAATAAACTCTTCCAAATTAATATCCAAGTCAAAAATACCCAGGTAGTTTCTCTATTCCATTTTCGTTTGTAGGTCAATCTCATAGCAAATGATTTGGTCAAAAATCTTGGGTTAGAGGTTCATTATCATCCAAGCCCATATCCATTAGGATGGGTGAATAAGGATTTAGATATCAGAGTCACTAAATAGTGTAAGATCAAGTTTTCTATAAGTGCATATTTTATTGATGAAGTGGAGTTAGGTGTAGTACCCCTTGACATGTGTGGTGTAGTGTTTGGAATCCCTTGCATGTATATGAGGGATGCAATATTCATGTGGAGATAAAACTAATACTACCTAATCAAGGATGGTAAGTCTTACATCATCATCACACATAAATTTAATTCGAAGATCTCTTTAATAAGTTCCAACCAATCCAAAACGTTGATTAGTTCTAGTAATAATTATGTATTTATTTTTTAAGAGAGATTCAACCAGGGGAGTAATCAATAAGAGTAAAGGCATCCCTGGAGGGATGTACCAAAGAGAAAAAAAATAGTTTGATGAGTTGTTGTGGTCATACATAGGCGTGTTCGAGGAGAATAAAGGGATTCCACCTAAGAGGGAAGTGGAGCATGAGATACAACTATTTCTTGACTCCTCATTACCAAATATTGGGTTGTATAGAAAATCTATTTTGGAAGTATATGCAGTGAAGAAACAATTGTAGTAGTTGTTTTAATAGGGAGTAATTCAACCAATGCCCATAAGAATTCAACCAAGTACCTCAACTTGTGGGTCATGTATCATCATAGTACCCAAAAAGAATGGGACTTGGTGAATCTATATTAACTATAGAGCTTTGAACAAGATCACACTCAAGAATTGGTATCCTCTACCCAAGATCGATGATTTGTTAGACTAGTTGTGGCATGCCAAATAATTCACCAAGTTGGATCTCAAATAAGGATACCACGAAGTACATGTTAAAGAAGAAGAAACTTGGAATAATTCCTTCAAGACAATGAAAAGTCTATATGAATGACTGATCATGCCTTTTATTTTATGTAATGCACCAACTACATTTATGTGATTTAAGAATGATGTATTGCATCCCTATTTAGATTCATTTGTAACAGTGTATTTGGATGACATATTTGTTTATAGCTATACCTAGGAAGATAACATATCATATCTCATGTAGGTGTTAGAAACTCTGAAAAAGAATCAATGGCTGGATAACCTCTAAAAATGTGAGTTTTCTCGATAGTTATTAGTATATTTAGGGTACATGGTTGGTGGAGAGGAACTCAATATATATCTCACAAATATGGAGGCCATCATCAAGTGGTCAATTCATACTAATGTCACTAAATTTAGGAACTTATTTGGGGAAGGATAGTACCTATTGAATTTCATAGCATCCTTTTCAATGGTAACTATTCCACTCTAGACCGTAACAACCAGTGGAAGAGATTCCAGTAGGGAAATAATCAGTATAAGGATTTCGATGAGAAGAAATGAAAGATTAATCGAGCACTAGTCCTTCAATTACCTAACTTGAAAAATCCCTTCAAACTGGAGATGGATGTGAGTGGATATGCTATGGGAGTAGTCTTGATGAGGGAGGGTAAACATATATGCTATCATTTGGATATATTTAATGGGGGATTCATGAACTACCCTACATATGATAATAAAATTTGTGCCCTAGTTTAATATGTTAATAACTAAAAGAACTATATATTGGGAGAGGAAACCATTATCCACACTTATCACTAGCCACTACAATATTTGTAGGCCCATAGCAAGCTTAAGAAAACCATACATTACAAGTGGATGGGGTTTTTGCAGTATTTTCATCTAGTCATCACATATAAGAAGGGAAAAACTAATAAGTTGGCAAAAATTCTTTCAAGGTCATCCACATCCAATATTACAGCCACCGGGAACTCGTATGCAAATGGAGCCTTTTACCTATGGTGCATACAAAGAGGCATACACATAATATGGGGAATTAAAAGAGTTTTTTTAGAAACTACAGGGACAAATTTTTGTAGAAGAAGGTGATGATAAGGATGAATACCATATCTAGAATGGGTTATTATACAAGCTAGACAAGCTTTGCGTTCATAAAGGTGAAATATTGTAGCTTATCAAAGAGGCTCACACCTCGAAGGTTGAAGGACATTTTGGTGTTCGGAAGATAGTTTCCAACTTACAATTGTATGTGTATTGGCCCATAATGAAAACATATGTAGTTCGATATATTATAGGATGCATTCTTTGTTGTACCGACAAGCCTGGTAATAGAAATAAAGGTCTATACCATCCCTTACCTATACCCACTCGACCTTGGGAAATAATTTCCATGGATTTTGTGGGTGGTTTTCCAACAACAAAGAAGGGACATGACTATATATTTTTTGTATTTGACAAGTTCAACAAGATGTGCATTATTATGCCTTGTAAAATTACCATCAAAGGAAAAGAAACAACAAGCATGTTCTTTGAATAGTTCGGGGTGCACTTTGGGATACCAAGGAGCATCATCTTAGAAAGGGATACTAAATTTATTAGTTCGTTTTGGACTACACTTTGGGAGAAGATGGACACTACATTGAAGATATCTACATCACTCCACCCACAAATAGATGGGTAGAAAAAAAGTAGTTAACATGAATTCAATACAAATTTTGAGGGGATACAATCAAAAGAATCTGAAGACATGGGATGGAAATCTAATCTACATTCAACACTCTTATAATATATCAGTCCACCTTAGTAAGTCCCCTTTTAAAAATTGCTTTGGATATTTTCCACCTTTTCCCTTGGATGTTGTCTATGGAAATAATGAAGTGAGGGAAGAAATCACAAAAGAAGTGATGAAAGTAGATAAATGTTTTGAAAATATTAGGTAAATCCATTTGCAAGTACATGAGACATTGAATAAATCATAGAAAAATTACAAGGGTCGACATGATCAACATAAATATGAGAAATCATTCAAAGAGGGAGATAAAGTTTGGTTGCAAATGAAATAAGGAAAGACTATAGGGTCATGGTAATAATATCAAGGCTCTGTGGTATATACCTTTTGAGGTATTGGAGAAGGTGAGTGATAATACTTACAAAATAAATCTACCCCCATATATGCACATTTAATTAGTAGTGAATGTGGTGAATATGAAACTCTATGAACATTCTATGTTGGATTAGGAAACATAGGAGTAGGTCCTATTGATCGTAGAGGACTTAGCACCAGATACTCAGGTATAGTTGGAAGAATATATAGCTTTGTATAAGAGGTCCATGTTATCGCAGGATTTGTAGCTGTGCAAATCCCAACACAAGATCACAAAATATTGTGTAACTATAGGAAATCATACCACTATCACCTTAGTAATAAATACCCTTGTTTTAGTGATGGAGGAGGTCCACCACAAGGGATGTTTCCCTGATCACCTCAAGGGATCAAAGTAGCAAGTTTGTTAGCCAATCCTACCACTCTCTCTCTTGATCACCTAATGAAAATTATAGGTCCGTGAAATGGATGAGAGATGGAGTTGTTTGAGTACCTACCCATAACAAGAACGCTTATAGCATATACATGATTGATTTCCAAGTACAAACATGCAATCAAAACCTCATAAGACACTATAAAATGATAATTTTCTATAACGGGTACAAAATTGCAGCAATACAATAATTTATAACAACAATTATAGGTTTGTAACAAAAACAATAAATACA
Organism: Picea sitchensis; assembly: GCA_010110895.2. Classification (NCBI taxonomy): domain Eukaryota; kingdom Viridiplantae; phylum Streptophyta; class Pinopsida; order Pinales; family Pinaceae; genus Picea; species Picea sitchensis. Next base: position 18,792 of record SNQJ01S0073699.1, read on the forward strand.
CCTCTGAAATGAAATAATTGACAACAAAAATTCAACATAAACTTAGTAGATTAATACCCAATTGTTATATGCAATTTCTAGTAAGTTTAGGCCACCTTTAGATTAATGTATGCAACAAATAAAAGAGTATTTAGATGGTTGTAGAAAACGTTTTTCAACAACAACAAGTTTGGAATTAAATTAGCTTAAGTTAGTGTTATTTAAGTTAGTATATAGCTTGAGAAATTGAGAATAAAGATCATTTCGATCACTTTCACGACAAGAGAGATTTAATGATTAGTGCCTTAGGGCTATGGAGTTTTGATAAAAACAATGCAATATGTTTTGGAGATGAAGCTAGAAAAGGATAAGAGGTAGGGATTGAACTCTAAGATGCTAGAAAATTAGGGTCTTAGAGTTCAAACCTTAAGGAGAAGGATTACTAGAGTGCAATCACTTGTGGGCTCTAGCAACCTTTTCTCCCTCCTCAGGTACTTCAATTAGGTCACAATCAAGAGTATATAATTAAAGTCCTAAAATGATGTCACTTTAGGGATTTAGGAGTCTAAATCTAGGTAGGATTTCGTTGACAAATTTATGGATGAAATTAACCTTGTGAGAGGAGGAATCACTTATGCTCCTTTCTTAGGGATTTACCAAGCAAGATCTTAAATATGAACAAGTAAAAATCACCATAAAACATTCAATAACATGAAATGAAATTGCAAAAATGTACTTACTTCACCAAGATATGACAAGAATAAACCCTAATTGTAGAAATACCATCCAAAAATCAGAAAAAACATCTTCCAAACTTGAACCCCCAGAGATAGCGCACTAGATAAAAGAGCCAATAACCTTTAAATAGCGAAAATTTCAGAAGTAGTCTCTCACATGTGTGAGAAGAATGTGATGATAAAAATGAATCTTGGCTAGCCATATTTATATGGAAACCGTAGCCATCAAAGAGACTCAAATGAAAATTCATGTCTCTTCAAGAGGGTCCAACCCCTTAAATTGTCTTTACATAAATTAAAAATATAAAATTTACATCAAATGAAACCCTAGAAGGGTGATGCCATGCCTTTTGAGAGTGACGTTGGGCTAGAGGGGGTGACATCAAGCTCCAAGATGGATGTCTTTGGGGCTCCAAAAGCCAAGAGTCACTCTCTCATGTACCAAGGTCCATTCTAAGTGCCTCCTCCCATCAAATAACCACATGAACCATCAAACCCTAGCCCCTATGTGACGCTAAGGGCTAGAGGGGTGACATCTAGGCCTCCAAAAGAAAATGTTCAAGTGGGGGAAGGTACAATCTAATATTTTGGTGATGTAAAGGTGTCTCCAAAGGAAATGTACTTCATCTTCCATGTGTAATGCTTCATCATCAATGGTGCCTTAGACGTGGGGTCTAGCATCCATCTCATGGGATCCTAAGACCATGTGAAGGTCCAAGTGGCATAGTTCCTTCACGAATCGGTTCCATTAGGAAAATTATTGCAAATACAAACAAGTACACCCTACAAGGGTCCACAAGTCATATGAATCATGCTAAGTAAGACACATATAATATGAGAACCACCCAAAGAAATCCTCAAAGACATTATAAACTTTTCCAAATTTAGGTATGGTAGGGTTGTCAATGTGACCTATTGGGTAGGCCAATCCCCAAGTCAAGGGTTGTTTCCCAAGAAGAAGTCATCTAAGTCATGCAATGAAAATTAGGTGGATTGGGGAAAGACTTCCAGGAATAGGGTTGTTGACATACAAGGGTTCGTATTGTCTCATTTACGGGTGCCTTTGTGGAGGGTGTGCTTCCCTTCGTCCGCGATGCAACATTTTTCCAAGATCTTTTATTTCCATTAATTCATTATGGTTAAAAAAATTGAGTACTATGTGTAATGGAAAGTCAGGAGTACCACAATGGCACTTGAATCTAGAAACACACAGAGTGCCATATGCAATGGAAAGTAAGAGACACTGGAAAATGTGTTTCCTCAACAAGTGGGACATTTATTACTTATGTGTTTAGAAGGTCCTTGATTTTTATGGAGAATCATTTCGTTTCTCTTATGACCTTAGGGTGAGAATATGGAAGGAAAATGATTGGATTTTAACTTTTTCCATCAACAACACCTCTGGGCATTTAGCCCCTTCTTCCCATAAAATGAAGTACAATCCCTTCTTGGGGTCAATGAACTAGAAAACCCAAAAAACAAGAAATAGAGGGGAAGAAGTGTGGAAAAGGGGTAAGTATGAATGAGAAGGGTATGATGACCATTTAAGGAACCACCTAACAACAACCCTTTTCCTAAGGGTGACCAACTTACTAGGATACAATGACAACCACCAAGGTGAAATTAGGAAAAAGGTATAATTTCCAAGAGAATGTTCTGTAATAAAGAACTGATTCTTTGCAACATGCTCAAATGATTCAAATATTAAAGTGACACTTACCATGACACCAAACTTGTTACCTCATGAATCAAGACCCGCTTTCTTCTGGGATCCAAACTCGATGTTGTGGATGCTGCTCTGCTGCTGGTGATGAGTGGTGATCAATCATGAGTTGGAGGGACCCTGTGGGCTCAGGTGGTCAATATAACTCTTGGCACTCCATTTATGCTACCTATGGGCCTCAATACATGATATCCTTAGTCACCCCTAGACCGAGGGGGTAACATCTGGGTCCTACATGGGGACATGTGCTCACTGTAGAGCGCAAGAGAACCTCATCATCTCGTGGTATGAACTATGCCTATAAATTATAAAGAAAAATGTCATAGTATCGGAGGTGGTGCACTCACCCTTTAATCATATGAGAAAATATGCTAACCATGAAAAATCTAGAGCAAAATTTGAAAACATTTCTTTTTTGACATTTTTACTCTAACATATCAATATGAGTATGCAGAAACATAAGAATCTAACATAACAATATGCGATGATGCAAGAAAAAAATATGTAAATCATAACCATGTATGCAAATCCAAGCAATATGAAACTATACTACTATGATATGCATGATGAAACATATATATAATGCAATGCAAGATGCACATGCCTACTGTAATCTATGGTAGTCATGTTCCATCGGGGAAATAAATTTTGAGAAGGCTTACATTAATAGGTAAGTTTAGCCTTTCTTCTTCAAGTATGGATAAATTTAATGAGTTGAGAGCTTCTTTTCTTATGATCTTGCAGGGCCTAGTCCACAAGTTATCTATATTCTTATGCATTGATGGTTTGTCCCTTCTTTTGTCCCACAATAGCGCTTGGTCTCCTTCTTTGAAAAATCTATTTTTTTCTTTCCAATCAAAAGTTCCCTTAATTTTCTCTTGGTTGCATGTCATTTGATCCAAATAAGTCCTCCTAGATTCATCCAGTTCTACTAGTTGATCGATTCTTCCTTGCAGATCCTCCTCATTAGTCATGTATTATTGTGTGAAATGAGGGTAGGAATTTGGAGGTTGATGGGAAACTTAGCTTCCAATCCATATACAGGCTCAAATACGGTCTTTTATGTGGAATGTTTTGGTGTAATACAATTTTCCCATAGGGAGTACTTGATCTAACTATCCCATGCCTTCTTGATTTACCCTACAATATTCTTGACAATATTCATGAGGTTTTTATTACTTGATTCTTCTAATCCATTCCCCTCAAGATAGTAGTTGGAAGAGTAAGATAAGACGATCGTATACTTGAAGAATAATTCGGTCAAAGCAAGGGAGATAAAAGACTTTAGCATTATCCGTAGCAATCTTGGTAGGGGTGCCAAATCTTGTTATGATCCTGTCCTTGAGGAAAATCATGACAACTTCCTTGGTTTCCTTTTACATTGTAATGGCCTCTACCAACCTAGTGAAATAGTCTATAGCGGTCAAAACTCCAAAATATCCATTGTTGGAGTTATCCTTGAATCCACTAATGAAGTCTAGACCCCATTGTTGAAAAGGAGCTTCAACAAATACTGGTTTCAAAGGTAGCACATGGAGTCACTGTTTTCCTATGAAGAAATAGAAAGGTTGGCATAATCTGACATAACGATGGATATTAGTGAAGAATGTGGGCCAATAATATTTTACCCTCGGGATATTATGGGTGGTATTACGGGAGACGAAGTGAACACCACAATACCCTAAATGGAGTTCTCTAATCAAATGATTCACTTAATCTTTTTTCACGCATCTAAGGATGATCGCGTGAGGGTTCTTCTAACCTAGAACATCCTGGGTCAAACAATACTTCATGGCTTTCAACTTCAACGCTCTCTTCTTGTGGTCTTCTAAGTGATCAGGGCATGAAAGGTTCTTTAGGTATTAGATAATGCTCACATACCACTCATCATGTTCCAATTAGTCACTATTACATTGACTTGTTCATTTTCTCCTAATTGTATGGCCTTGTTGTTGCTCTTAGTCAACATTTGGGATAGACCTTTCTCTTTGACAATATTGGTGGGTTTTATCTCTAAATAACACTCTTGGATTTTGGATACCCACTTTCCCTTAGTTTCTTGACAATCTTGCTGTGATAGAACATCCTTCATGACAAGATAAGGAACATAAGATTTGATCTTGTTGTACCCGATATAACTTCTAAAGTTCTTAAGGGATTTAACAAGGGCATAAGATTTATTCTCGGTGATGGAGTAGTTAAATTACACATATATGAGGGAATTACTCATGAAAGTGATTGTTTTCTCATGGTAATCCTTATTTTTCTATAAAAACACTCCAGCTATAGTTCCTTGAGAAGTGAATGAGAAAATTATGAAGTCATAAGAGTAGTCAGGGCTGACCAGGAAAGGTGCCTTGTGATGGAGTATTTAATGTCTTCAAAGGATCTCAGGATATTTTTATCCCATTTGAAGGTGACATCTTTATTAAGAAATGAATTCATGGGTTTGATCTTTTTGGTGAAATTTGGGATAAATCGTTTAAGAAAGTTTATTTTTCCAAAGAACGATTGTAAAGACTTCTTGTTAGTGGGAGGTTGTATATTCTTGGTCAATTCAATCCTTTTGGGATCAATGGAAATGCCTTCTTTTGAGACTGTGTCCCAAAAAATTCCCTTTATCTACACCGAAGATGAACTTCTTGGTATTAAGGGAAATACCATATTTTATACACCAATCAAATATTGTTCTTAGGTGTGAAACATGTGCATTACTTTCTTTGGACACAACTATCAAATCATCTTGGTATATTTCTATGATCTTTTCAATGAGGTCTCTGAAATAAAAATCCATTTCTCTTTGGAGAGTAGAGACAAAATTCATAAGGCCTAAATGCATCCTTAGGTACATGAAATTTCTCCATGGGGTAGTGAATGTGGTCTTAAGTTGATCCTCCCTTTTGACTAAGAATTGGTTGTAACGAAATAAACTGTCCAACATGGACATCATCCCAACACTAGTAACTCTCTCCAACACATGTTCCATGTTTGGGAGAGGGTAGTTATCTTTTAATGATAGTTGGTTAAGGTTCCCAAAGTTAACACATAGTCTAATTTCTTCGTTCTTCTTTCTAACAACCACTAGGTTGGACATCCGTGAAGAATATATGATAGGGACTATGATACCAACGTCTACCATATTTTGAAGTTATTTCTGAATCTGGGGTGCCAATTTTGGATTGATATGCCTTAACTTTTGTCTAAATGGTTTGGCTCCATCTACCATAGGAATAGCACGTTGAATAACATCACTCCCATATGCTTTTAGGTCATCATAAGTCCAAGCGAAAACATCCTTAAATTGGTGGATAAGGTATAGTATTTCGCTTATTTCATCCTTGGTAGTCCCCTTTCCTATTTTTACCATTATTGGCTCAATTTTTGTCCCTATGCTGAACTCCAACACTTTGTCAGATTGATCTATAATAGTTTTTCCCCTAAAAAATTCATGTCTATCAAACATTTGTTCTACGTGATACATCCTTTTGGGAGAGTGTTGTTGGGTGAGTCTATAACTTCCAAGTTCATGGAATTCACCAGAACAATTTTTTGGAATTAGAGAACTCTTTACTTCCTTGCAAGAATCTGAGGCTTTGGGCATCATCGTAAAATACTTGCCAATGTTCTAGGTTATCAAGTACCAATGGTCTAAATACTACCTCCATCTTGCACAAGTCTTGGAGAGGACCCTCACAACGTTGTAGAGTGGAAGCAGAGACAACCAAGGCATTGACCACATGGTTTTATTTTCTAGGGACTGCTTCGATTGAGAATTCATCAAAGATTTTCATGGAATATCTCACTGAATCCTTATACTTCTTCAACCTTTCATTTTTTGTGGCGAACTTCAAATTTATCTGGGAAACTTTGGGGATTTGACTTGGTATCTCACAATTTTCTCTCTATAGAGGGTGAAGAAGCCACCTTTATGGTGAGGGATGGCAGCATATGATAATTCCATTTGGAGGCTACCATCTAAGGTCATGGCCTATTCCTTGGATAAGAAAACCCCCCAGGAATTGGGGATATCAATAACGATGACATCCATTAGGAGAGAGATACAAGGAAAAACAACGAGGCTAACCCCAAGGTCCTTTATTAGGCCACAAACCATGATAGGTTTGGAGTCCAATCCACACATGTTTCCGTAAGTTCATGAGACTTTGAGGTAAAAATTGTTGCATGACCCTTAAGGGAATAATTTTTGTGGAGGCACTTGAATCCAAAATGTAATTATGAAGGGTGAACCTGTTTACCAAGAGGGAAATAAAGAAAGGTACATGATTTCCATTTCTTCGGTTGACGTTCTCAGCATGAAGGATTATGGGAGGATCCTTCTCATCTTGGGATTCTTCCATATAGAAGCCTTGCAAAGGAGTAAGGTCATTAACCCTTTCCTCCTCTTTAGGACCAGGTGGTGATGTAAAATCACTAGGTCATAGAGTTTCTACAATATCGTCACTCTCCTTAGGGATGCATGGGGTGGGAATGTTAATTTCCTCCTTGGTGGAAATATATTCCTCCTCTAAATATTCAGTTGTGAAGGATTGAAAATGCATCTTGGTTCTATGATATTTGGAGCTTGGGAATGCCACTTCTTCTTGATAGGGTATGGCTCTTCACAAGGTACATCCACCCATGCAATATTACTCATGTCTAGTTTGCAAGGGGTACCCTTTTATTCCAAGGTGTCTAGCTTATTCATGAAATAATTGTGGGACATTGCTAGGATTATAACCTCTTGATGGAAATATATCATTACTAGATGGTAATCAAAATCATAAGTTTAAATATTGTCCTCTATTTGAGAGGAAAACTATTTGGCTTCCTCGAGAATTTTGGGGGACTTGTCATTCGATAAAAATCAGAAGTGTGCTTCAAAAGCACCTAGATATTTGCTCAAGGTAGCTTC
>SNQJ01S0073699.1:37392-63728 GCA_010110895.2 Picea sitchensis
GGTGTCATGTTGTCAGGTCATTCAATTGACCCTTTCCTCCTTAAAGTGACCAATCCACCAACAAATATTAACTGCTTCAACCACTTCCTTGACCTCCCATAACTGGTCACGTGGTTCCATTTAGATCGGGTACGTTGGAAGGTGTAAGTTTATTCTTAGCAAGCATAATTTATCTTGTTAAACAAGCTTCTTGCTTTCTTCATAAAAACAACTCAAATCCACCTCACCATGTCACGTCATCAATATTTTCTTCATCGATTCGCACTTGTGTATTATGGCCAGTACTTTCAAGGTTGTTCCCTCTCAGTCAACAGTTTGGTGTTTTCATTAATGAAAACATGATTACATTATTCGTAAACATAACATATGAAGTCTTAAGTATAATTACAGTCTTGGGGGAAACAAAGGTGTTACATAGGCACCACAAGCTAATTCCTCCAAATTTTACACCCAAAAATTACCAAGATAGATGAAAAATTATGTAATGATCCATTTCATATCAATTTATTACCATAAAATGGAAAACCTACATTGTATTCCTCACACCAACCATATTCATTTCAATTTTCCCTGAAATCTGAAGCATATACTTGGTGTTTAGCAAGGATCGGTCATGTTGTAGGGATGAGAGTGATAATGGGATATACACATGCTTCTCTATCTACACCACTACTATAATTGGAAACCCAAAATTGATCTTTCTTTTAATTTTGATTGTTCTATTCAACAATGGATTCATCATCGACAGGGGAAGATTGAAAGGATTTTTCAATAGGGTTTCATGTACCATACATTTGTTGGAATATTTAAAAAATGAGAACCCATTTCTCATTATAATTATGGCCCCATAGTATGCAAAGTGACTCAACAAAACCTGCAAAATACTATATTTTTTCTTTTCCAAGTATTTCAGTCCATCTCCTTGCATCCCCTTTGAGACTTAGTGAAAAAAATACATCATTTCATTTCCATGGATGATTTTGATGCTTAAACTAAATTCAAGGAAATATTATATATGTAATATGACTAAATCACCATGTCCATAAAAACTAGGAACCGCTCTTCCATCTACACTTGGGTTCTTGTGAGGAAACCGAGGACATTGGAAAAATCAAAAGCAGCATACCAATCAGTTGTCCATTGAGGTAATTCCATTTTCCTTTTACTTCTAGGTATTCAATACAAGGTTGAAATAAAAATCTATAATGGATAATGATCATACCTCATACAAATACCAAGGTGGAGTTTCCAAGATGAGCTTCTCGACAAAGAGCCTTTAAAATTGAAGGATGTGCTCACCTCCACATCAAGCAATCATCTTCAAAATTTGTAAAGAACAAGATCTTTGTCCCTTCATGGATTCACCATGTGAGAATGATATTTTCAATAAAAAAACTCTCACAAATGTGTCATTAAGCATAGTCTTCAAATTGTTTGGTGAATGGACTCTATCCCCTACAACGACACCAAAATGTTACCACCAAATTTGTACTTAATGATGAAATCCCTAATCCACAAGTTATAACTCAAGGGGAAATTATTAAGATGGTCACTATTGTCACCTTAGTAACCTATCCTCTTCACTTTATGCCAGCTCTCCTCCAGCTCAAATGTGTTATCCCTAGTAGGATTACTAAGGCTAATAAATGAAGCACAAGGTGAAGTTGATATTAGCCTAAGTAAACAAATTTGTGTGGTTTTTAGGTTTTTAGAATAGGTGATAAAAGGAAGTAAAGATCAATCCCAAATGAAACAATGGAAATGGAGTCATAGTGAATCAAAGAGACTTATAAATCCAATAATAAACCCTCTTAACAATTGATCTACTTCATTCAAGGATTAGGGCTAAGAGATTAGAACCTAAGAGGAAGAGTAATCACTCACCCAATCAAGATTAACGATGGAGTTCAAGGTTCAACAATAAGAGATCCTCACAAGAATAAACTTCACCAACAATATCAACGATGGATTGATAAAATTACTTAATACTTATTGCTAGGGTTCAAATATGGATAGACAAAGAACGGCACAAAATAATCACCAAACCAACAAAGGAAGAAGCAAGGAATTAATCTCGAACGTCTTCCTTCCAAGAGGTAGATTTTACCCTTTAGTGGATCAATCTAGTTATATTGTAGAAGACTTGAGCATTTCACCATTAATCTGTATGCACTAAACAATAACCAAGATATAGAAGCTTCAATAATTTGAAACAATCATATACAAATAAATAAACCTTTACACAACCATATGCTCCAAGAAAGATATGTCAATTAAGATCTAAGGAGTTGAATCTCCAAAAATTCAACCATGAGTGATAATGAGGAAGGGAACCTATTTATATAGATTTTTTCTCAACTTCCTTTACAATCAAATAGCAATATCTGATGTGATATCCTTATATATAGCCCGAGGAGGGATAAAATAATGTTTCCTCAAGTACCTAGTCAAAAATACATGAAAATGTGAAGTAGTCTAGACATATGTACAATAATCCAAGTAAAACAACTCACAAAAAGAGGGACGTCTCCATAAAAGAGAAAATAAGTTGAGTCAACATGTAATGTATATCCTCCAAAGGCTTCCTAAGTGTGTAGATGCTCAACAAACTCCTCAGAGTGTGAAATGGAAGATTCATAGGGCCCCTCCAATGTGGATGTAAAGGTATAGAAGATGAAGAATACCAACAAATCATGAGAAGAAACCATCAAGAGTTGATGTCTCTTCCAAATCAACTCCAAAATACCATGTTGATGTTTCTAAGGTGGAATAATCTTATGCAAATCATGCCAAAATCCTCCCCAAGTCAAGGGAGAGTCTAACAAGCCCACACATGGAAAATAGAATCCCTCATGAATGATTAAAGCATCCACATGTTGGAGTTACTTCACACACACCTAGGATTCTCCTCCAGTGCACATTGATTGAGTTATACAGAGTATATGATGTGTAAAATATTCATTATTCATTATGGTTAATGAAAATTATTCCATTATTTCTCTCTTACTTCTTCTTTTTCAATTTCTCTCTGCAAATGTGTGTGGTATTTTCTACAGAGATATATTTTGTGTAGGTTCAACACATTTACATGGTATCAGAGCCGATGGACTGCTAAGAAAAAGATACACCAAATTTTTTGCAAGTACAAAAGATTGAAGACAGCGAAAAGATGGATTTCTCAAAAGAATTCATTCTTACACCTTACAATTACTTTACATGGAAGGAGAAAATAGTCATACATATCTGAACCAGAGGATTGTACAGGTTAACCTTGAATATAGACATAGAACCGACATCAGCCATAGAAAAATCCAAGTATCTAAATGGAATGGATGAAGCATTCAGAATGATTTGCAATCTTATTTCTCATGATCTCCTTTTTCACATATCTTCCTGTAAAACCCCCAATGAAGCATGGACCACCTTGGAAGGGATATTTGGAAAATGGGATGAGATGAGGGGACACATGCTGGAGGTGGAATTTCTCACATTGGATCCAAAAATCTTCGACAATATCCAATATTTATTTACAAAATTCAAGGATTTACTATCACAACACAAAGCTTGTGGGGTTGATAAATCTAAGGAGGAGAAACAAATGGTTCTCACCATTATCTCCAAAATTGTTCCTGAATTCTCCATGTTCGTATCAACATTCCATTCAGTCAAATTTTCCTTTGGATCCACCTGGAAGATGCCTTCTCTTGAGGAATTTATCGAATCCCTAACACAAGAGAAAACCAAGATCATCAACATGGAAAAAATCAAAGGCGCATGCACTTACTGTGAAATATGGAAGCCATCAATATCATAAATATAAAGATAAAGACAAAAGGAAATCTCTTGCAAATCTGAAAAAGGAAGGGTATTCAAAACCCTTCATCGATGTCTCCAGATCCAAAGGTGGAAAAGGAAGAAAAGTGGAGAAATGCACATATTGCCATAAAGGATTCCATCCAGAATCCGCATGCATACAAAAAAAAATAGATCTAATGACTCAAATACTTCAGCAAAACAACCTTGGAGATTGCATCCCCGAGGGTGCCAAGAAGAAGAAGCTAGAAGATCAGAATCCCAAGAAAGGTAATTATAGTCATGCCTTGATTGCCATCAAATCCTCTCTCGATGCTTGGATTGTAGATTCGGGAGCATCACATCACATGGATGCCACAAAAGAATTATATTCTTTATTTCATGCATGCAAAGGTCCTCCTATTCTGATGGGGGACAACTCCCCAGTCGAGGTCACCGAAAAAGGAAGGATTGAACTCACCAACGGAAGCTTCGAGGATGTGTTGCACGTTCCCAAACTTTTTTTAATCTTCTATGATCTATGTATCATATGACAAATTCTAGCACTGAAAAGAAATTCATATTCACAACAAATGAAGTGGACATATATGACATGCAAACCAATTACAGGGTTGCTACCGGTGAGGTAAATCATCAATCTACATTGTATAAATTTTATGAATTTATTGAACCAGATTCTGCTTTAGTGCTTACGCATGTTGATGAAAGTAGTAGGATATGGCACGGAAGTTTAAGAAATTTCAAGTTCAGATATATGCAACAACTTACCAAGAAAATATTGTTTGATGGTCTACCAGACATCCATTTCTCCAAAGGAATCTGTGAGGGATGTGTTCTTGGAAAACACCCTCAAGAGAAATTTGGCAAAGGAAATACTCAGAGAGCTTCCTCTCCTTTAGATATGGTCCATAGTGACCTCATGGGTCCTTTTCTACATCCATCTATCAGAAAAGAGAGGTTTTTTCTCATTTTTGTTGATGATTTCTCATGTTTCACATGGATTTACTTTCTCAGGCAAAAATCTGAGGTCTTTCAACACCTCAAAGATTTCAAAGCCTTGGTTGAGACAAAGTCAGGAAAGAAAATCAAAGTCCTCCAAACTAATAACGGGGGAGAGTATGTCAATCATGATATCCATAATATGTGTCATGAGGTAGGGATTCAGTTGCAACACACAGTTCCCTATACTCCGCAGCAAAACGGAGTTGTTGAGTGTAAAAATAGATCTCTAAAAGAGATGGAATCTTGCATGTTGCATGAAAAGTCACTACCATAGAGACTATGGACTGAAGCACTTAATTGAGCAACATACATCCAAAACAGATCTCCCCATAGATCTTTCAAGGATAAGACCCCTTACAAGGCTTGGAACGACCTCAAACCGGAAGTGACCCACTTTCGTATTTTCGGTTCACGTGAATGGGCCTAGATTCCCTTTGAAAAGAGGAAGGTGCTTGATCCATAGAGAAATGAGTGTATTTTTGTTGGATACCCCAATGACATGAAGGGATACAAACTTATTGATCTTTCCTCAGACTGACTCATCATTGAGCGAAGTTTCCAATTCGAGGAAAGTGTCTCACATGTACCTCAGCAGTCGCATGCAGACACCTTCATTCTTCCACATGTCTGAGATGATGAGCATGCACATGTTGACTCTTCTTCAGATGAGATTTATGATTCAGAGGAATCATATGATATAGATGTAGATTCAGTATAGTTAGATGCAGAGTCATAGAATCCAGAAGCAGATGCAAAGCCAGAGCAGAGGCCCAAGTGGGCAGAGACTACTCTTCAGGATGCATGGGATCTTGTTGGCAATCCAACCGATACTAGGAGGACTCGATATGATTTCAAGGAGCCTCCTATTTCACTCACTGCCACTAAACCATTTCCCTCTAGACATATTTTCTTGGTTCAGTAGTCAGATCCACAGTCTTATGGCGAGGTTGCTAGAAATCCCTTTTGGGAATCTGCCATGCAAGAGGAGTACAACTCCCTCCTTAAGAACCATACTTGGGATCTGGTTCCCCTTCATTATGGAAGGAAACTTCTCAGATGTAGATGGGTCTACAGGACCAAGAGCACAACGTATGGACAGATTAGCATATACAAATCTATGTGTGTTTCCAAAGGCTTTCAGCAGGTACATGGCATTGACTATGATGAGACCTTCGCTCCAGTATCGAAGATGGATTCCATACATTTGTAACTTGCCATTGTGGAGACCAAGGGATGGGAAGTCCATCAAATGGATGTGAAGAATGAATTTCTTCATGGTGATCTCTATGAGGATATCTATATGGAGCAGCCCCAGGGATTTATGCATGATTCATCTTTGGTCTGTCGACTAAAGAAATCTCTTTATGGCCTCAAGTAGGCTCTGAGGGCATGGTATGCCAAAATGGGCTCCTACCTGTTGTCACAGAACTTTGTACGTTGTAAATCAGACCCGAATGTCTACATGCTCAGGACGGTTGATTCACTTGTACTCTTAGTTTTTTATGTTGATGATTTTTTGATCACCGATTGCTCGACTTCAGCGATTTCTGCAGTCAAGAGGATTCCACATGACAGGTTTTTGATAATGGACATGGGTCCACTACACTTCTTCCTTGGACTCGATATCATTCATGATGCATCAGGCATCAAACTCTCTCAAGAAAAAGTATGCACAATATCTCCTTGAGAGATTTCACATGACAGACTACAAGTCTTCTCCGACTCCTTTCCTATCAGGAGTCAAACTTGAGGATGGCGGGGAAACTTCACGGGGACACTTCACTAGTTGACATCACACTGTGAAGATAGCTAGTGGCCAGCTTGGTATCTCACATACTCCAGACTAGACCTCTCCTATGTAGTTGGCATAGTTTCTAGGTTCATTCAGGAGCCACATGAGCTACATTGGAAGGTTGCAAATCGTATCCTTCGATACATACAGGGCACCAGCACCTTTGGGATTAATTATGCAGTGGACTCTACATTATATCTCATTGGGTTTATTGATTCTGACTAGGATCGCGATAGCACTGATCGCAATTCCACATATGGTTACTCACTCAGTCTTAGTTTCGATCTTATCTGTTGGTCGAGCAAGAAGCAAGTTGTCATTTCTCTATCTTCAGTCGAGGAAAAGTACAGAGGGGTAGTTAACATAACCATTCAGGCTATGTGGCTACAACAATTTCAAACTCAGTTGGGCATTCAGTTTCATCAGTCGATTGTCATCTGGTGTGACAACCAAATCACTCTGAAGTTCTCCAGAGATCTAGTTCAGAGGCAGCAGACGAAGCACATCGAGATCCACATGCACTACATCTGAGACTTAGTACACAATGGGATCATCGACCTACATTTATGTCCTTCATTAGAATAGATGACATACAACTTCACCAAGACCTTCACTGAGCAGAAGTTCCACTCTCTGCGAAGTCATCTTGGAGTGAAGGACACAATTGCCTAGCAAATGTCAGTTCTTCTTTTTACATACATTGTACCTTTATGGGGGGGTTTTCCCATGAGGTTTTCCCTCTTTCCTCACTTTATTTTAGTGTATATTTTGTATTTGGGTACCTAACATGGCCTCGTTGTCGGGACCCATTCTTTATTTTCACCATAGTGATGTTCAGGGGGGGTGTTGGAGTTACTTCACACACACATAGGATTTATTTTTCCTAAGGTCCTAAGGTTTTTCCTATGTTTATTAGTTGGTATTTAGTCTCCTAAAGTTTAGGGGAGAATATTCCACCTAGATAATATTCTCTTCAGTTGACACTTCAGTTTGACTAGTTGAGTTGAGTCTAGATGTTGCATCGGTTTTGTCACCATGCAACATTGGGATCATCACCATGATAATCCGCATTAGCCTTGGTTTCATCACCATAATGGCACATTACCCTTGATTCCTTGATATACTACTCACTACACTATGTTTCAGTCAGTTAATTGAAGACTAGTTGACTAGTTAACTCAGCTAGGTGGCAGTTCACTCTCGTAACTGCCTGAGAGACTAGACTAGGTGGAAATTCACTCTTGTAATTGTGGGTTTGTGTCCAGATCACTCTATACCACCACTATGGAGCATTTATACTCCTCCAGTGCACATTGATTGAGTTATACATAGTATATCATGTTTAAATTATTCATTATTCATTACGGTTAATGAGAATTCTTCCATTATTTCTCTCTTGCTTCTTCTTTCTCAATTTCTCTCTGCAATTGTGTGTGGTATTTTCTAGCTAGATATATTCTGTGCAGTTTCAACACATTTAAACCTCCAAGGTGGATTTCCCATCTAATGATCTGAAACAAGACTCAAAATGTGCAAACAATGTGAGAAATCCAAAATCTAGGATACGGCATGGAATGAAAAGTCTTGGTACATGAAGAATAGCTCCAACTTGTTTTGACCAATTATGTGGGAACTTTGAAGCTACCTCGATAAATGTGAATTTACTTAGAAAATGTGAAGATTCCCAAAAGCCTAGATGAAGCCAATGCCATGCTCAAACCCTAGGGTACTTCAACAAATGGACAATACATCATTTGATCAATCAATATGTCATCAAATCCTCTAGCTCATCATAATCCATGAAAACATGTGAGTGTCCCAAACATAAAAGTCTCTTAGTGATGAAAATATATAGGTTAGTGAATAAATTCACTTGAATTAACCCTATGAAAAATGAGTGATGACAAACCCTATTGATTTTATCCCTACTCTACACATATTTATGATAGTACTTTATATAATACTTCAAGTGCTCCTAGAAGGTAGTAAATTCCTTGATTGCATTGTTCCAAACAACTTCCTACTATTGTCAAAAAAAATTGACTAATGGCATCTCTTAAAGAAGTCGCTAACTTTTACTCAAACAAATTAGTCTATTTCTTGAATGATTTTCATTTATTTTTTTAGTTCATTGTGACTAATATGGAGCTTGTCAATTTCAACATGTTTTCTCTTGATATCCTCCTTCAAGGACCTTTTATCTTTCTTCGACATTATCACCTGATCAATCTCTTTATATTTGGAAGTTAATAAAACGAATTTCCCTTAAGTCTGTTTTGGTGACATTTCATCCACATAATTATATTCCTCTTGAAATAGCCTTAACTAACAAAGTTCCATCTTCTTTTTGTTCAAGGAATATTCAACTTTTCTACCTCCAACTAGTATTTAGTAAAAATAATATTTTCATCTTCCAAAACCATGTTTAATGTATCCAATTCCACCTATTTTTGACCTAACGTTTCTAAAATATTTGTTTTTTGGCAATCCAAATCATCTCTAACAGAAATAATTATAGATGTGATAAGATGTTTCAAAGTATGAATGACATTATTTTCTAGTTTGGTTTTTAACTTCTATTAGAAATTTGGAGGTAAAAAGCGGGCCGCAAAACAAAAATTTCATATCAACATTAACCTTAAAAGAACCAATAGGATTCAAGATGATGATGTCAACCCAATACGGATAAATATTTTTGGAGGGAAAGAAAAAAAAAAGTACTTTTTAATCACATTTTTTACTCATCTTCTTATAGTTTTACTCAAATTTCAAGTGTAGCCACTCATTGGATGGTAAATTAAATTATGCATCTAACAAGTACCCACTCTACAAACTTTTCGCATTGAGTAAACATGTTTTTTCATGTATTTCTAGTTTATCTTATTATGGATCTATCAAAAGTATGCAAAGGGGTTACTTGCTGGATTAATTTCACATCCAACAAGTTCTTACACTTGAAATTTGAGTAAACCTATAAGGAGATCATTTGAAAAAAAAGATCAAAAGCGTAGTTTTCTTTCTTTCCCTTTGAAAATCCATAACTTGTATTTCATTATTTTAACTAATATTTTATTATTTTCCTTAAGAGGCTCATTTTAGACCTCAAAATTTATCTTATGATTTATCTCCTTCATATCACACTTATACCTAACCTAAGGAAACCACCCTATGACTAGAGTAGATTAACCTAGATGATTTATCTCTCTACATCCCAAATTCTCAAAGAAATTAGGCTAGCCAAACAACAAGTGCACTAGGTAGGATTGATATCTAAAAATTTTGTTGGTGGAAAACAAAATCAAATGGTTATGAATAACATTAGAGAGGAAACCAACATAATCAAAATAGATAGGATTCTTCTCAAGAGGAGGGTACACTAAATACATAATGAAAAAGACATCAGCTTCAATAGTTTCATCATGTTCCCTTCCCATTATAAGAGATGTCATAAATGTTAGGTCTTTCACCTATTTGCTAAAAATATTGATCATAGGGGGGATCTTGGTTTGGACACAATTCTATATTATCAATAAATATCAACCTCCTACCTTATGGACTCATACTTGCATACATATTAATTTAAGAATTAACATCAAGAACATATAATGACAAAGGTATACACAAAATTTGATCAAAGACATATCTACATATTGAATAGACTACCCAGCTAGAATCAGAGGAAGATAAAATGTTGCAAGATTGAGGATTGTAGTATTGAGAACACAACTCAAAAAAATATGGAGAAGAATAAACTAGAAGAACCATCTCTCTAACTAGGCCACAGTCCTAAGGAATTTAGTAATGTATTTTAGATCTAGCATGACCATGATATGCAAAACTAAGGGTGTTAGGATTATCATTCTTCGTCATCATATCATAAAATGTTGACAAAATGAGTGATTCATGAAGATATTTTAAAGGCATTAGAAATATAAACATTGTAATTATCAAATGCAACAAAATTAGTGAGTGTTTTTGGTTTTATATGTCTCCCCCTTCTCTTCACCATAATTAACCTAGGGACGCCCTGATGACCCTAAGGAAAGAAGAGAGAAGTTAATGAACTTATACATAGAGCTCCACCAAAGCCCAGGAATTGGAATTCACTAGTATTGACTAGGTGTGACCTTCTTAGAAGAATTATATCTACAAGTATGCATTTCCCTTTAGATAACCATTGCATGAAATAAAATGACAAAACTCAACTCCTAGAAAAAACAAAGTTGGGGGAATACAAAATTGCGGCTTCATAACTCGACATGACTCAAGTAGCAAAACATTGAGCTATGGTATTAAATTGACTATTTAATTGGATAGAGACCAATGGTTGGATGGGGATAGTACACTTGGAAAATCACAACTAGAGTAAGGGATTTGAATGGAACCAATGATAATTTGTATGGCCCTTATTGATCCTATAAGAAAATGTGGTGAAGGGACATTTTGGTTACCTTTTATGGCTTTCTTAAAAAGGGCATAACTTTGACATCCATATTTTTTTTCAGTGTTGATTTTTTTCAACTATCTATTTTTTTAAGAGCTTTCCATCCAAACAATTAGATTTTTTTATTTTGAAGCCATCTTACCTACTTATTTTAATATGACTAGTCCAAGTGATATTTTTCTATTGAAAACCACTTCTCGTGGAAATCATGTATGGAGGATCTACTGTGAAGTAAAGGAATTTACTAGATTACCTTGGGAAAAGAAACTACCCCCATTAATGCCTCAAATAAATCCAAATGGGTTAAAAAAATGATAAATTATGTGAATTAATTAGAATGTCCATTTCTAGTGATTTACGGTTTCACCTTCAAGGAGTTGACAAACTAGATCATGATTGGTAAAAGTTGGTGACTATATTTGGTAAACACAATGATATTTGAGCCCACCAAGTTAAAAAATAATTGATTTCTTCAAATCCTAGTGATTTATCTTGCAATGAAGATTATATATCGAAGTTCAAAACAAAAAATTTCACTTGAAGAATATAACATAGAAAATAAATATCACCAATTGATATATGATGTTCTTGCTAATCTTGGTAGTGCATTTATATTTTTGTATCTACGTTTCACTCCCCAAGAGAAGCTCTAGTGTCTTCTTACACACCACCTGATCTTGAAGTTTTTTTTTATTCTTTGATTAGAAAGCAAGATAATATCTTGCATCCTGGAGTGGTGAAAACAATATGTACATATAACAAAGCCTTACTGGCTCAATAAAAGGATAAATCCAAGCATCTGAAGAAGACAAATCCTCACAACAACAAGCAAACAAGGGTCTCAAACCCTCTCAATCAACTCCTACTCCAAATGGTGACAAAGGAACAAAATAAAAATGTAAGAAGAATAAGAGACATTGCAATTTTCATGGGCAAGATGGTCATATAGAGTCTCAATTTTTTAAGAATACCTTAGAAGAAGCAATGAAGAAGCACACCATCAATCTTGATTCTTCTTCTTCCAACTCTTCTTCTCATGCACATGCACTTTCTACTTTTATTATTTCCTTCAATGCAACATCTACTTCTTTTAATGAGTGACTTATTGATTTTGGATTATCTTATCATATGGCTAAGGATAAAGCCATTTTTTCTTCTCTTAATGAATGTAATACCAAACATATATTTGTTGGTGATAATAGATCTCTTAGTGTTGTAGAGTGTGGAATAGTTTAGGTAGATGATGGTCATTTTAATGATCTATTATGTGTTCCAAGTCTCTCCTACAATATTCTATCAGTATATCAAATCACTCATTTAGATGAAGGTAAAAAAGTAGAGTTTTCACCTCGCCAAGTTGTAATCAAGGATGTAAAATATCCTAAGCATGTCCTAGCAACTGGAATTATTGATGATATTACCGATTTGTATGGATTTGAAAATTTTGGGTCATCATGTTCTCCATTAGTTTTTATTGCTCATAGAAATGACTTGAGAAAACTTTTGGCATGAGAAATTTGGTCATGTAAACAATCACTCATTGCAGTAGCTTTGTAATCAAAATATTGTGGCTAATATTCCTTTAATTTCTTGGAGAGATGGTGTTTTTGTTGGCTATTGTTATAGTCCAAAAATGACTTATTTTTGCATACAAAACATTGGCCCTTCCATTTACATGCTTTGCCAAAATATTGTTGAGGATTCCTTTTAAAAAACCATTTTTTGGATAATGTACGCACCTTGTTGCACTAATAACCCATGTACACATGTGTGTTGCATGGAAGTTAGCTCATGTACATACGCGAGCTACATGCTACTTAGCCCGCGTTTACCTCCAAAAGTTGCAAAAAATATAAAATTGCACGGATTTCGGAGGAGTTTACGGGCTATAGAGGGTTTCCTAACCATTTTACCCCTTGTAGCCCGTCCCCAAACTGAATAACCATCTTTTTCTCATATAAAAAGAGGTATTGGGGAGTCATTTAAAAACATAAGAAAGAGAACAAGAAAACTCTGCCAAAATCCCTTCCCCTTCTTAGCCGAAGATTTGCATCCTATTATGAGTTTTAGCCTCATCCTTCCCCTTCAGCCTTTCTCCTTATGCAACCCTTCCTCATTCCCTTGGTGATATGTTAGTTGCAAGAATATAATGTGGGATTGATGCACTTGGAGACATGAAAAACGATACCAGACTTGGTTTTTGGAGTGGTTGTCGACAAAGGTTGTAATCTTTTTTTTCTTGAAATTGAATAAAAGAGTTAATTCTTGTCCCAAAACCCTATGTTTACATGCTTTTGTTAATTTGTGCATTTATATCTATGTCTAAATGTTTAAAGTGATCAATAGAGATCACATATGTTGTTGCATTGTGTTCCTAACCTTTTGTAGGTTGGCTTTGGGAGGAGACATGTTGTCCCTCGACCAAGTTTTGAGGAAACCTTGGTCAAAGTTGGCCCACTTTTGGACTTCAACACATTGGTCAAGGAAGGAGAGCCCAGGCGGAGCTGAGATCGTTGATATCACTTATTTTGTGGGTTATGTGGACCCAGTAAGGGGTTCTTTAGGGTTTTTGTAATGGGTTATGGGATGTTGGCCCATGGGTTTTTCCCATGTTTAGGCCCTATTGTAAGGATTTGTAAAAGTATAAATAAAGAAGATTGTATTGTAAAAGTAGAGTTGGAGATATCTAAGTGCAAGTAGTTCGAGTTGCTTTGTGCAAAAATAGTGTATGTGCATCAAGGCTTTCTGCTTGATAGAGAGTGTTGGCCCTCGACCAAGTTTTGAGGAAACATTAGTCGTTTTTGACAATTTTTGGGACTTCAATAGGCTGGTCGAAGACGGAGCGCTCAGGCGAAGTGGAGATCGTGGGATATCACCCATTTTGTGGGATTTTTGGGATTTTAGGGTTTATGTAACGAGTATGGGATGTCGTCCTATGGGTTTACCCATGTCTAGGCCTTTTTTGTAAATGTATAAATAGAAAGATAAGCGATGTAAGAAGTGATAGAATTGGCTTAGTGCAAGAGGTCATTGATTTAGTGCACGACTAGAGTATGGTAATATTTGCAGAGCTAAGTGAAAGTGATTGTAAGAGGCTTTGTGCACAGACTGTGTAAGGATTTGTGCCCTAACCTAATTCAGGGAAGGAGGATTTGGTGAGGTGCGTGAAGATCTCATGTCCTTTGTGGAGTTGGCTCTGTGGCTTTGTGTACAGGAGCAGAGGAATGTAATAGGCTTGAATACTAATAAAGAAGAAGAAGAGTTGGTGGACGTAGCCCCACACTGCGGTGAACCACATATATCCTGTGTTGATGTGCTTTGTGTGATGTTTTTGATGTTGTTTATGTTGTTTGTTTGTTGGTGTATTGATATTTATGCATGTTAGATAGATGTATGGATTCTTAGTTCTCTATTGATGATAAATGAATGTTATATCCAATCCAATACTATGTGCTAAGTGATGAAAAGTACTTGATCTTGGTTGCTACTGCGTTGTTCTGTATCTACGGTTTAATATACAATTTGAATGAGAATCATAACCTAATGCATGGTATTGGCTAAATGCTTTGTTAAGTGTTGTAATCACATATCTGTGTCCCAACTAGGTTGTAGACACCTAAGTCCTACAACCCCCCCTGCCTCTACCTTGAGTGATACTTCATCTGCTTCGCAGGTGTTGCCGAAAGGGCCGGTAGTTAGGGTTTTGTTGGTGTGTTTTTGAAGCATTGAAACCTGGGTCTGCCCCTATGCCAAAAAATGGTTTTGTTGTCGGGACCTAAAACTGTGATTGTTGGGAGCTGAAGAAAAGAGAAAGTTGTGTGCGTAGATCTGTTAATGTAGTGCGTAGTATTTTACTTAACTCGCAAAACTTTGTGCTACCAAAGGAACCAGATATGAAGAAAAGAGGTAATATTTTAAAGCTTTGTGCTCTGATAAAGGTAAGATAAGTGGAATTTTTTTCTTTGAAAGTATGGATCTAGGTATGTTTGATAGATTTTTTCCTAGTCTGAAAACTAGGTCACGGCTAGAAGAAAGAATTGATTTGAATAAATTTGATAGAAATAGTGAAAGATATGTTATTCCTATGCATAAAAAGAATTTTTGGACTAATACGTGGGTGTAGGAACCTAGAAAGATTTTTTGTAGATTGCAGGTCCATCACTTTGATCCCAGTGTGCAGTACGAGAAATTTTGGGGATCATTTGAAAGAAAGAGGAGATTAACACTTTGTTATAATTGCAGAAGATCGGGACATCTTGCTAAGGAATTCCCTGGTACATGTCCTATTTGTATTTGTTGTAAAGCTATTAGCCATGAAGTTGAGGATTTCACTAGAATGATTGCCAAAGTTGAAAAGATGAATATGAGATAAGAAAACTATGAAGAAGATCAAGGGACTAAGGATATGGTAGAAAACCAGAAAGAATCAGAGACTATGTTATTACAACTGAAATAAACATTGAATGATCACAGAGACATCAATTTACCAGAGATCTTCAAAGAGAAACAGCGCATAGAAACAATAATAGGAGACTTCGACATAGACTGTGTCTTGGATGAGGAAACACAAGTGAATATTATGCCAGAAAGCACTTGGGAAATTTTGGGAAAGCCTGCTATAGTACCTTCATTGGGAAGGATAGGCTTGTTTAAAGGTAAGATGATAACCCTATGTGGAAGAGTTACTAATGTACCTATGATTTCCCATGGAACATTGACCAAAGAAGAATTTGAAGTCATTAAGTTTGTTGAGAACAACACTCCTTTTGAACTTTTGTTAGGTAAGACCTAGATTGAGAAAGATCATATCCAAAGGAAAGCAGAGGAAGAATCCACAGAACATAAAAATAAATATGTAAGAGACTTCATGGCTAGGAAAATAGCGTGACTAATAGAAGAACAAGAGGTTAATTCGAAGCAACAGGGGCCAGAGAAATAGTTATCGAAGCTGGAAGAACACAAGAAGGTTTAAAGAACCTTTCCATACAGGAAAGAAGTGCATTCACCCCAGAAATAGTAAGAGAAGAGATATTACCCTTGAAACCTTTGGAAGACCCTCAGCAGTGAGAAGTTACTACGCTAAGGGAAGAAAAGAATAAGAATGGAAAGAGGAATCTAGAGACTCAAATCACAGGAAAGAAGGCTAGAAATATCAATAAGAAGAAAGAAAAACTAGGAAAACTACAGGAAGTCCCAGAACAGACTTCACAGAAGGCAGGCTTGCAGAACTTGAACCTCGTCGGAATAGCAGAACTGCGCAAAATGGGACTTCGCCATGACCAAGATATATGACCATTGGAGGTGTCCCAACCGTTATTACGACGCTCTGGAACAATTAGAAATGTAGTTATTATCGAAAGGATCGCCATTGGACCATTCAGACGGCGCCATAACAGATGGATTTGTATTGATTAAGGCATTTTGACCCATTAAAGGAATCTATTACGACGTTGTTTATTTAATACGTTGAATGATGCATCGGGACCACTTTTTGCAAACTGAGATATATGAGCTAACATAGAATTGATCACATATCGCGTTGTGTTATCTAGACCGCATCGTCTGTTCGATTCCCTGGTCTGTCTTTTCACCTACCCGATCTCTATGATTACAAGTGTGAATGTTGGGCGAGCAAAGCATGCTAGAGAAGTCTGTAGAGGATATATTGATCGACCTCATGGATGCGAAAGTCATGTTTGTAGGAATACAGGCATTGTCGATAGGCGGATTGCAAGCATCCCCCTCGACTGGACATTGATCTAGTCAAACGGTGACTGAGAAAAGAAGCAAACACCGCGATGATCTAGCTAACACGAAGTAGATCCCGTCGATCTTGCCTGAATACACCCTATTGTTGGCTAGTGCAATTAGTCGTGATAGTGTCCTACGTGACTTTAAGTACACACTCATCACTACGTACCTCCCGAAGGGGATACGCGCAGTTGGACCCTAGTTGGGACTGATCCCAGCTCTCAAGATCAGTGAATTCAATCTCGAAGACTGAAATAACTATGTGATGCTCACACCACATAGGTACTTGATGAAGAAGACTGGGAAGAAGCCCAAGATAGTTCCCCAGACGTGGATTAAGGAGCTTGCACGCTCCACGATCTTGAACGTAATGAATATCCCCCACTTCGACCGACATCAGGAGGTTAACGCTTACGTTAAACTCCTCCTGTTGTGCTACCATGGTGGTTATATTTGGTTAGATAGGCGCATCACTTTGGATCTGGTGCTAATCCACCTGATCACTGGACTAAGCATGCAAGAACAAGACCCTCACCATTTCTACCCAGGGAAGATGTCATATATTTCCTTGGCACAGCGAATAAAGGAAGCCTACGGTGATGTAGAGAAGGTAAAGCGAGGCAACAAGGTAGCCTCCATCTAGGATCGCACAGTGTGCCTTTCTTGCTAACTGATCGCTGGAAAGATTGTCCAAAAGAATCGTCTAACACAAGTCACAAGGTTCATAGTCGACCTTGCAGGAAGTGTGTCAAAGGAATGCAGATGAATTGGGCAAGTTACCTCGTCAACGAGTTGGAGAAGGATTTTCGTGAAGCACAGGACCAAGGATACGAATTTCATTTCAATTGGCTACTTATCTTAATCACATTTCTTTCTTGAAACATTCTAGAAGGAGCAGCCTTCCCAGAAGCTGAGCCATCAGAACCGTTGGCTGCGAGGTTCACTACCTTGTGGTATACGAATGATATGGAGAAGCAGTGGCAGTCGAATATTGTCTTCCATACTTATTACCTACAACTAAAGCATGCCATTGAATCCTTTCCCCAAATAATACCGAATACACTCCATCGATACAGGCCACTAGAAAAGTCCTGCACAGACCGACACTTCATCTACATCACCACGCACGGGGATGAAAGTAAGGAGGAGTTGTAGTCTTACTATAAGTTGACTGAGGAAGACATGGAAGAGATCACTAAGGAATGGCCAGAAGAATTCCTTGTACCAGTGGAGGATGCAAAACTCTCTGACCCCGATATCATCGAAATCCCATTAGTCACTCGGTTCGAACATGATGGATAGAGCAGCACAAAGAAAAAGAAGAAAAAGGACAAATTCCAAGACATATAAAGTGATGAGAAGGACAGCGCATCAGAGGAAAATGCGCTTGACTCACCTGCAGGAGGAGGAGGAGACGAAGTGAACCAAGAGGAAGGAGGGGAAGAAGGATAAAATAAGGACAAAGGCGAAGTGACACCGGTGAAGTATCCCCTCACCACAGTAGAAGCATCGCAGAAGAGGAAGGTTTCCTCGGAGAAACCTTCGACATGGAAGAAGGCTCACGCCAACAAGCCTCAGTCAAAGAATGTGCTCATAGTGGATGACATTGATCTCATCATCACAGTTGTAGAATACACTTTAGAAGACATCTTGCAGAAACATGGAGCAAAGTAGGACTCGATGTACGACAGAATAGATAAAGAGCTCAGATAAATCCAGCAAGCTATCTATTCGAGTCGCACAGTGCCTACTGCGCCATCCTCAACAGAAAAAGTAGAATTGGGGGATGAGCCCACCCAGTTGTGAAGGTTAGCAAATGCAACAGAGGTTCGAATTAGTCATGTCCAAGAGGAAAACGAGCAAGCCACAAAGGCCTTAAAGCAAGAAAAGGATGAGTTCCTAGAGAAACTTCGATTTGCACATAAGGAGAAAAGTGAAATTCAGGCAGAGTTCAAGTAGAACAATGAAAATATACATGAAGAAAAATACCAACTGCTCGCAGAGAAGATTGTGGTCAAAGAGGCAATAACTAGAGAACTTCGCTCTATGTCATCCTTTGCACAGGAGGAATCGGAGTCAACAGAGATGCAAGTGGGGAAGCTCGTTGAAGCCATTCAGTAGCTTCAAGCAAGAGTAGTAGATTTAGAACTTCAAGCAGTGCCAAGCACTCCGCAACAAGTGAGAGATCAAAGGGAAGAAGTTGTCAGGAACGCAGTAGAACGAATCAGGGTATTGACCACAGAATGTAAACAATTGAATGATCAGAGTGCACAGACCTACGAGCACCTTGTAGAAGATCTAGATTTGAGGAGATTGGAAGCACAACTCCAGGTGGTGAAGCAGCAGGCGTCCACTGTACAAGCACAGATGAAACTACTGATTGCATTTGAGAAGATGAAGAGGTCATAGGAGAATCACGCAGTCCAGTACCAAGTTAATTCCATCTAGTGAAAGGTTATGGAAGTGACATAGAGACTCCAGCCGGTGCAGGATGAAGCGTGCACACTTTTCAAAGAGATCGAGCGACAAGGCTCACAGCTGGAACAGATGGTCGTGAGAGTGGAACAATGCCTGGAAGGTCCTGTCACGGAGCAAGTAATTCAGGAGTTCATCGAGCAGGAGGCTCTAGCGAAGAAGCAAGTTTAGGCAGCTCGAGGCCTTTGAAGCAAAGTTTCCCAGATCAGAGTGACTCGGAATGATTCACAGGTGAGTGTTGGGGGCATGTTGGCCCTCGACCAATTTTTGAGGAAACATTGATCATGTTTGACCATTTTTGGGACTTCGATAGGCTGGTCGAAGACAGAGCGCTCAGGAAAAGTGGAGATCGTGGGATGTCGCCCATTTTGCAGGATTTTTAGGCTTTTAGGGTTTATGCAACGGGTATGGGATGTTGTCCCATGGGTTTACCCATGTCTAGGCCCTTTTTGTAAATGTATAAATAGAAAGCTAAGCGATGTAAGAAGTGCTAGGATTGGCTTAGTGCAAGAGGTCATTGATTTAGTGCAAGTGCAAGTACTAGAGTATGTTAAGATTTGCAGAGCTTAGTGCAAGTGATTGTAAGAGGCTTTGTGCACAGACTGTGTAAGGCTTTGTGCCCTGGCCTAATTCGAGGAAGGAGGATCTGGAGAGGTGTGCACAGATCTCCTGTCCTTTATGGATTTGGCTCTATGGATTTGTGTGTAGGAGCAGAGGAATGTAAGAGGCTTGAAGACTAATAAAGAAGAAGAATATTTGGTGGACATAGCCCCATACTGGGGTGAACC
The DNA here is from genome assembly GCA_010110895.2 of Picea sitchensis. Lineage (NCBI taxonomy): Eukaryota > Viridiplantae > Streptophyta > Pinopsida > Pinales > Pinaceae > Picea > Picea sitchensis. The sequence goes on from SNQJ01S0073699.1 coordinate 57,458, forward strand.
ACGTTTATCCTATGTTGATGTGCTTTGTGCAATGTTGTTGATGTTTTTTATTTTTTTATCTGTTGGTGTATTTATATTTATGCATGTTAGATATATGTATGGATGCTTAGTGCTCTATTTATGATAAATGAATGCTACATCCAATCCAATACTATGTGCTAAGTGATGAAAAGTACTTGATCTTGGTTTCTACTACAATGTTATGTATCTAGGGTTTAATATTTGATGTGAATGAGAATCATAACCTAATGCATGGTATTGGCTAAATTATTTGTTAAGTGTTGTAATCACATATATGTGTCCCAGCTGGGTTGTAGACACCTGAGTCCTACAACCCCTCTTCCTCTACCTCAGGTGAGACTTCATCTGCTTTGTAGGTGTTGTTGAAAGGGTCGTTAGTTAGGGTTTAGTTGGTGCAATATTGAATCATTGAACCATGGGTCTGCCCCTGTGCCAACAGAGAGTTAGCTCAGTGCCTTGACCTAGTTTTTGGAAGGATTATCCGGTGCTTAGTGCATAGATATATTGTCTGGTGTGAAGTCCGACTCTTTGGATTAGTGCATAGGAGTAATTGAATGCAAGATATTGACAAATAATAAAGAGGTGAAGCAATTGGTGGACGTATCCCCACACTGTGGTGAACCACGCACATCTGGTGTCTTATGGTTTGCTTTGTGCAATGATTATCTCTATTATGTTTTGCTTAGTGCTTAGATTAGATATGTAATGGATATGTATATGTTGTTGTAATTCTTTGCTTATGTTAAAATGATAAATATGATTCATAGTGATAAGTGATAAGTGTTTTAGGTGCATAATATTTTTTGTTACTGCGCTAGATCTATCCTTGGGTATGTTCTGCAATGTGAATAATGTATGTAACTCCCTAAGCGTTAACAGAATACTTTGCGAAGTGTTATTATCACACATATTTGTCCCGGCCTAGTTATAGACACCTGCATCCTGTAACCCCCCCTACTTCTACCTCGGCTGAGACTTCGTCTACCTCGCAGGTGTTTCCTAAAGGGTCGGTATTCGGGGTTTTGTTGGTGCATTGTTAAGCATGCATATATCTACTGCTGAAGTGTGCAGTACTCTACTTGACTTGCGAAGATTTGTGATAAGAAAGAAATCCGATCTGAAGAAAATAGGTAAGATCTGAAAAGAGGTAAAGCTTTGTGCTTTGACAAGAGTAAGATAAGTGAATTTTTTTGTTTTGAAAGCATGAACCTAAGTATGTTTAATAGATTATGTCCTAGTCTAAAGGCTAGGACACAGTTGAAAGAAAGAGTTGATTTGAGTAAATTTAATGGAAATGAATAAAGATATGTTATTCCTATGCATAGAAAGAGTTTTTGGACTAATAAATGGATGCAGGAACCTAGAAAGATTTTTTGCAGATTATAGGTCCAGCACTATGAACCTAGGGGAAATGCATTGTACAGAATAGGTTGGGGAACATTTAAAATAAAAAGAGGATTAACTTTGTGTTATAACTATAGAAGACCGGGACATATTGCTAAGGAATTCCCTGGCACAAGTCCTATTTGTCTTTGTTGTAATATTGTTGGTCATGAGGTTGAGGATTGTCCAAGGATGATTTCTAAAGTTGAACGAATGAACGTAAGACAAGAAAACTACGAAGAGATTCAAGAAACTAAGAGAATGTTAAAGAGTCATAAAGATAAATAATCAGAGAAAGTTCAGAATACGTTATTACAGTTGAAAGAAATGATGGATGTTCACAAAGATGTCAATTTGCCAGAGATCTGGAAAGTAAAACAATGCATAAGTGTAAGAATAGAAGACTTCGACATAGACTATGTCTTGGATGAAGAAACAAAAGTGAATATTATGACAGAAGAAACTTGGAATATTTTGGGAAAACCTATTGTGGTACATTCGTTGGGAAGGATAGGCTTGTTTAAGGGTAAGATGATAACCCTATGTGGAAGAATTACTAATGTACATATTATTGTTCAAGGAACATCGACTGAAGAAGAATTTGAGGTCATTCAGTTTGTTGGGGACAGTGCCCCTTTCCCACTTTTGTTAGCTAAGACTTGGATTGAGAAGGATCGGATCAGAAGGAAAGCAGAGGAAGAAGCCACAATAAAGAAAAATCAAGAATTGATGGATTTCATAGCTAGGAAAATAGACCGACTAATAGAAGAACGAGAGGATAAGTTGAAGCAATAGAACAAAGTAACAACAAAAGAGGGAAAGACAGTCAGAGAATTAGCTACCAAGGTTGGAAGAATGCAAGAAATATTGAAGGACCTATCTATTCAAGAAATAAGTATGTCCACTCAGGACGTGTTAAGAAAAAAAATATTAACTTCAGACCCTTTGAGGGCACCTCAACAGTGCGAAGCCACTGCGCTAGGAGAAAATAAGAATAAGAATGGAAAAAGGATTCCATAAACAATTAGAGAAACTCAAATCACATGGAAGAAGGCAAGGAAGAAAAATAAAAAGAAGGCTAAGTTGGAAAAACTACAAGAATCTACAGAGACCAGATGGAAGACTTTGTAGACTAAAACCTCGCAGGAGGTAAGTTCGCAGGATTTGAACCTCACTAGAACAGTAAGTCCGCGCAGAATGGGACTTCTCCCTGGCAAAGCTAGATGATCATTGGAGGCACCTTGACCATTAGAATGATTCTCTGGAACGGTTAGAAAATGAATTTATGGGTTGATGGACCACTTTTGAATGTTAAGACCATGCCATAACAGACAGATTTACATTGATGGAGGCATTTCCTGGCCATTGGAAGATCTGTTACGATACCCCGCTTATTTAACTCGTCGGTCACTGCACCGGGACCACTTTTTGCTACCCATGATTGACTCAGCTAAACAGAGAATTTTCCAAGTGTCGAGTTGTGCCATCTGAAACTAGACCCCACTTGCCCATTTTCCTACCCCGCCTGTCTGTTTGTCTACCCCGCCTATTTGTTAAAAACTAGAATGTCAGGCGAACCTAGTGAATTGGAGAAGTTTTTCGAGGAGGTCCTCAAGAAGCTAACGGTCAAATGAACGATATCCAAAGGTGTCCAGGCGTCGTCGAATAGGGGACTGCAGGCTTCCCCTTCGACTGGACGTCGTTCTAGTTGTGTCAACCCCAGAACTGAACAATGAAGTAAGCACGGTGGCGATCTGGATAATGTGAAGTAGATCCTATCGATCCTACCCAAGTATATCCCACCTTTGGCTGGCATTGTTAACCATGATAACATCCCCCGAGAATTTGAGTATGTCGTGTTCACTGTGTACATTTCGAAATGAATATGTGTAGTCGGGAGTTAGTTAGGACAAATCTCGCTACTAAAGAACTGCGACTTCAACTTGGGAGACCGGAAGAACTATTCCATGTTGGCACCCCACCACTATCTCACAAAGACAATTGGAAAGAATCCTCACCTCATCATAGAGCCATAGATTAAGGAGTTGGCGTAGTCCATCGTGATGAATTTGATGAAGATCCCGCATTTTGGCTACCACCAGGAGGTTAACACTTGCGTTAAACTCCTCTTGTCGTGCTATCATGGAGGATACTTGTGGATTGACAGAAGGATTACTGTGGATCCGGCGTTGATCCACTGGATCACAGGCTTAAGTGTGAAGGGTCCTGACCCTCAGTATTTTTATCCATAGAAGGCCTCGGACCATTCCCTGGCCCAGCACATCAACGAAGCTTACGGATAAGTAGAGAAAGCAAAGAAAGGTTACAAGGTAGCCTCTATACAGGATGGCGCAGTGTGCCTTTCTTTCCAACTCCTTGCTAGAAATCTCGAGAGGAAGAACCACCCCACATAGGTCATCTGGTTCGTGGTGGACCTCGCAAGAAAATGTGTGGAGGGCATGCAGATGAACTGGGAGAACTACCTCGTCAATGAGCTAAACAAGGATTTTTGTGAAGCCCAGGATTTGGGATATGAATTCCATTATAGTTGGCCGATCATTTTGATCGCATTTGTCGCTTGGAAAATGCCTAAAGAAGCCACCTTCCCAAAGATCAAACCATCGGATCCATTGGCCGCGCGGTTTTCAACCCCGTGGTATGCCAATAACATGACAAAGCAGTGGCAGTCCAATGCATTGTTTCATGCATACTATCAATAGTTGAAGGTTTCCATCGAATCATTTCCACGCATGACACCATGCACCCTGCACGAGTACCGACCAATTGCAAATTTCTGCATCGATCCTCATTTCACCTACATCACCACGTACAGAGATGAGAACTAGGAATAATTGCAATCGTTCTACAAACTAACATATGAAGACATGGGGCATATTACAAAGGAATGGCCGGAGAATTTTCCTGTACCTATTGCTGATGCAGAAATATCTGACACCAACACCATAGGAAGCCACATAGTTACCCGAGTTGAGCATGTCGAACAATCTAGTGGGACAAAGAAGAAGAAGAAGAAGAAGGAAGTCTAGGATATAGAGAGCGATGAAAAAGACAACACTTCTAAAGATAACAGGTTTGGCTCACCAGGAGGAGGAGGAGAAGACGAAGCAGAAGGACAGGGAGGAGGAGATGAAAGATAAGAAGAACAAGGAGGAGGCAAAGCTACATCGTTGGAATATCCCTCTGTTGGGACAATCACACCGTAGAAGAGGAAGATTTCTCTAAAGAAACCCTCAGCAAGGAAGAAGACACGTGCTAATAAGCCCCAGTTGGAGGCCACTCTCACTGAGGATGACATTAGTTTGGTCCGCAGAGCTATGGAGGACGCTTTCGAGGACATCTTGCAGAGATATGGAGAGAAGCAGGAGGAGCTATATGGAAGAATTGAGAAGGAACTAAATGAAGTACACCAAGTTGTTTGTTTGTTTCGCGCAGTACCCATTGTGCCTTCCTCATCACAAACTACAGAATTGGGAGATGAACCAGCCCAATTGAGAAGACTCACAGATGCAACAGAAGACCAATTCCAGAGAGTCTGGGAAGAGAAGGAGAAGGCTACATAAGCCTTGAAACAGGAGAAATATGAAGTCCTAATGCAATTACAAGCAACGCAAGACAATGTAGCAGCCTAGGAAAGCGAGAAAGCAGAGCTTCAGGGAAAGCTCCAGGAGGAAAAAGCCCAACTATAGAGGGAAAAGGAGCAGTTGCTCACAGAGCAAGCCATGGTCAAAGAAGCGGTGAGTAAAGCATGTTGCTATGTACCAAGATTGGTACAGGAGGACCAGGATCTGGTCGAAGTTCAAGTAGTAAAAATCGTTGAGACCCTCCAGCATCTTTAGGTTAGGATAACAAATTTGGAGGCCCAAACAGTACCGAGCACACTGCAGGAGGTGCATGACCAGAGGGAGGAGACCGCTAAGAACACACTAATAAGGATAAGAAACCTTTCCTCAGAATGAAAACGGTTGAGTGATAGAAGCGCACAGACATATGAAAGCCTCACCGAGGATCCAGGGCTAAGGAAGTTGGAAGCGCAGTTACAGGAGGTGCAGCAACAGGCATTTTTCATGCAGGAATAGATGAAGCTGCTCATTGCGGTAGAAAGAATGTAGAGATCCTAGGAGCAGTGAGCAATAAATAAACATATCACTACCCTCCATGATAGGGTAATGGAAGTGACGCAGAAGCTACAACCTGTGCAATGTTAGGGTCCTATAATTATAGGAGATATGATGATTCAGATATCATTTTTGGGTCTCATGATGAAATTCTTGGCTTGTTGCTCTCTCGGTTGTTTCTATTTCCCCCTTCATCCATTTTGCCCGATCCTCCATCACCCTGTTGCATCCTTCATCCACCGTTGTGCCACTCATTCCTTTGCCCATTTGTCCCATTGAGTATGTCTCGTCCATTACTCATCCTTGCCCGAATAAACCAACTTAGGATAATAAACAAATAATTAAGTTAATATTAAATGGTTAGTGGAATTTTCTAATGCTCATTAGCCTAATAAAGTTATTTTAATCGGATAATTTAAAATAAAATAATGATTAGATAAATTATTAATTAATTGGTAATTAGTAATTAACTTAGTCTGATTAAGTTAGTGTTTAGGTTAATTTATTAGAGTTGACATTAATCAAATAATAAAAAACATAATAAAATGTTAAAACCAAAATTATAATAAACAAACAATAAGTAAAATATATAAAAATTAAAATAAAACAAAGTAACAAAACTAATAAATAAAAACAAAGCACAAAACAAAATTAAAAACATAAAAACAAAATACAATATATAACAAATAAACACAAAATATAAAATACGAATATTAAAATAACATAAAACA
>SNQJ01S0073700.1:22353-44475 GCA_010110895.2 Picea sitchensis
TTTCTTTCAGTGATCCTCTTTATGATGTTGTTTTATAAATGTGTTGAATGCTCATGTAATTTGGAAATAACCTAATAACAACATTAATACTTAAAAAGTTGAAGGAAACATAAGTCATTGCTGGATTCGACGAGAAGAAGTTGACTGAGAGAAAGATGACCTCAGAGAAAGGAGGTGATGTGTACCTTCCGTTGACCAATACATAGTCGGATCAAGATGTTTGGTTGATCGAATTAGGAGCATACTATCATATGACACCACATAAAGAATGGTTATGTGAATATGAACATTACGATGGGGGTGATGTGTTCTTGGGGGACAACTCGACAATTGGAATTTTCAGACAAGGAAGAGTCCGACTGGCACTGCAGGATGGGAGGAAACGAACCCTTCCAGGTGTGCTACACATTTCGGGTTTGGAAAGAAACCTGATATCTATCAACAAGATGAGTGATGCAGGTGTGCATACTCTGTTTCATAAGGATTCGTGCAAGATGGTCAGAGATGCGATGGTCTTAATGAGAGGAGTTCAAATTGGTACCCTGTACAAGATGTTAAGTAATGTTAACTCGATTGGATGCAACAACATCATTGCTTCTGAAATCGACTCGACTGGGACTTGACCCGACTCGATGTCGACACAATTCGAGTCGACTTGAGCCAAGTTGGTTCAAACCGACTCGACAAGACATGATGAACTCGACCCGACTAGGTTATGGAACAAGAGGATGAGACACATTGGAGAAAAAGGACTTCAAGCTATGCAAAACAAAGGTATGGTCGAAGGTTTTCTTGAATGTGGTTTAGAATTTGACTTTTGTGGACATTGCATATATGGAAAACAAAGTCGGGTAAGGTTCCCATCTGGAGCAACAAAGGAAAATGGGATTCTAGAACCAGTTCATAGTGATGTGTTTGGACCGATTACAGTGCCTTCACTTGGTGGATCCCTATATTATGTCTCCTTCATAGATGATTTTTCTAGGAAGACATGGATATATTTACTAAGGAAGAAATCATAGGTTTTTGAGAGATTTAAGGAGTTTAAAGCTCTTATGGAAAACCAGACAAAGAAGAGTATTAAAGTGTTGAGGATTGATAATGGTGGTGAATTCTTTGGAAAGGAATTTGATCAGTTCTGTAAGAAATGTGGCATAGCACGCCAAAATACCACACCATATACCTCACAACAACATGGAGTTGCCGAGAGAATGAACAAAACGTTGATGGCTAAGGCAAGGAGCATGCTCAATGGTGTTGGGCTCGCACACGAATTCTCGACAGAGGCAGTTGAGAGTGCAAGATATTTGGTAAATATGTCTCCTTCATCGACGCTAGTCGACATGAATCCAAATGAGGTATGGTTCGGTAAGAAGCCTTCGGTGGCACATCTCAAAGTATTTGGCTGTGATACATTTATGCATGTTCCCAAGGAAAAGAGGAGCAAGTTAGACAAGAAGGAAATCAAATGTATTTTCATTGAATATAAAGAAGGGATGCAAGGATTTAAGCTTTGGGATCCTGCATCAAGGAGAACAATGTACAATCAAGATGTGTTCTTCAAAGAAGTCGTAGGTAAATCCGAGGCTGAGGAAGTTTTTCAGACTGAGAATAATACTAATGATCCGTCAGGATTTTTCGAAATGACTTATGGTTGAGTTTTTATTTGCATGCATTAATTAACCATTGGGAAACTTAACGAAAGAGCGAGAAAAGAAAAAGAATTATACAGCCATAGACATATATGCAAATCTGAAATGCAATGAAGAACAACAAACCATAATGCACAAGTTTGATAACGGAGTTCAGCACAACTTTGCCTACGTCTCCGGGCCTTTTCTCTGTGAGGGAGGCTTCTTTATTTCTGTTCGAAAGCTTAATAATACATCTTTACAAAGCCGAATGGCTTCTAGACTGATCTGGTCATGTTCGCCCAGATCTCTAGAATCTTGCACAACTTACAACACCTGAAACGGATGTCCCGAGCTCTCAGAAATCGTCCGACAGCATCTCCTCCTCAATAGCTTCCCTGCCTCAAACTGGCTTTTACTTGGCTTTGCCTCAGCATCTCCGCTCTGAATTGCTCTCAAAAGCTGTCCCCTTGGCCTCAAAATGGCCTTGGTTAAATAGTTGGGAATTTGGTTATCCATCTCCAACTTCCTCCACGAATTTAGGCTCTAAAAATGCCCAATAACTCCCAAAAATGAGTTAATTACATTAAAAATGAGTTAAACATTAATTAAACCCAAAAGTGGTTGGAAAAACCCACTTTATAACCATAAATTGGTTAAATTCGGGCTTAGCCCCTTAGTCTTGGGCGTGCGCTCCTTTGGCAAGGTTATATGGACTCCATATGGCCAAGCGCTTAGCCCAGAGGGCTAAGCGCTGGCCCCTCTCCTCCTTTATGCGCATAACCATACAATATAATTAATATTATGGGTTTTATAACATAAAAAATAATGTGGCGCATTGGCAGCGCGGCCTTTGTTAAAGATTTATATGGTGGGGAGGTCCGGGGGTCGAACCCCACGGCCTCCATAATCTTTTAACACATCCCTTATTGACCAAAATCGGGGTGCCACGTGGCAGCCCGTGATTGGGCCACGTGGCACCCTTACATCCAACCGATGCATGCCACGTGTCGCTCGTTGATTCGCCCACGTCATCTTCCATGTCAGCTCGCCGTACGGTCCAGTCATCATGTCGCGTCAGCCTGCCACGTCAGCTACTGACGTCACCCTGCCACGTGTCACCCTTTCAGTGGTGACACGTGTCACCTCAGGATTGGTCCAGCCGTACACCAAAAATGCCAAATTTTCCTGACACGTGTCATCACCTAGAGCCGCCACGTGTCCTGTACGGACCTGCCACGTGTCATCGTACAGACATACCACGTGTCCTGTACGGACCTGCCACGTGTCCTGTACGGACCTGCCACGTGTTCTGTACGGACTGCCCAGTCAACATTTTTTTTGCCTGTTTGACTTTTTGGTCAGAACGCGATATCTTCTCCATACGGACTCCGTTTGACAAAAAAATTATACCACCAGAATCAGGAAGACGAGCCAGACGCAATGGTGTTGGTTTTGTCGGATTCCGAGCACTTTCAGTTTTTGAGCATTTTTCATGCCCTAACAGGCTTCTGAATCCGATTTCAGATCAACTAATACGGTGCAGTTTGAATTGAGGAACGAAGAAGATGATTCAAATGAGTCGACTGAATCTGAGGAAGAGGTGGAACAACTAACTCTGGTGGTAAGGAGATAAGAAAGAATAAAGAAACCAGTTGAGAGGTATATTCTTCCCGACTTTCATTCCACAGTTGTTCTAACTGCCATCGATGATGAGACCAAGTCGGTCGGTGAGACAATCGAATCGATAGAGGGTAAAATATGGAAGGATGCCATAGTCGAAGAGATGGAATTCTTGTACAAGAATGAGACATGTGATCTAGTCAAGTTACCTAGTGGAAGAAATATCGTCGGTAGCAAGTGCGTGTTCAAGAAAAAGATGAATCCCGCAGGTCAAGTCGAGGGAGTCGAATTTGGTGAGATTTTTTCCCCTGTTGCAAAACTAACTTCCATTAGAGTAATAATGTCTCTAGATGAACATTCAATCTGGAGATAGAACAAATTTATCTGAAAACAACGTTCCTACATGGGGACCTGGAAGAATAAATCTACATGAAACAACCTGAAGGAGTTGTAGTAAAGGGAAAGAAAGAGTTGGCGTGCAAACTCAAAAGATCCCTTTATGGTCTAAAAGAATCACCAAAGATGTGGTACCAGAAGTTTGACACTTACATCCTTAGTTTGGGACTTGTGAGAAGCAAATCTAATACTGCATATATTCCAAGGAAGAAGGTGGGCGTTTCATATATGTAGCTTTGTATGTCGATGACATGTTGCTAATTGGAAACAACATGGACAGAATAAAGGAGGTGAATAAGCAACTATCCTCCAAGTTTGACATGAAGGATATCGATGCAACTAAATTCATTGTGGGAATGGAGATTAAGAGAGATCGAGCCGCTAGAAATCTCTGGTTGAATCAGACGAAGTATATTGAAACAGTTCAATATGAAGGATTGAAAGCTGGTGAAGGTTCCAATTCTTGTGGGACCAAGGCTTTCTACTGAACAATGTCCAAAGACACAAGAAGAAATAGAGGACGCGACAAGTGTTCCCTATGCAAGTGTTGTTGGTAGTATAACGTATGCGATGGTATACACTTGAACAAACATTTCCCATGCAGTGGGAGTGTTGAGCAGATACATGTAGACACCTGCAAATGAGCATTGGACAACTGTCAAGAGAGTATTCAGGTATTTGTGTGGCATAAAGGACTATGATATATGATACCAAGGAAGACCTGGAGGTGACAATGGTAAAGTAGATGTACATGGCTTTATCGACGATGACTAGGATAGAGCTCTGGATCGACGAAGGTCGACCATCGGATCTTGAAGATGTTCGGTGGAGCAACAAGTTGGATGAGTAAGCGACAAGCGGTCGTAGACTTGTCAACAACATAAGCTGAATACAATGTGGCCACTCATGGAAGCAAAGAAGAGGTATGGATTTAAAGGTTGTGTTCAAGAATCGGGTTTGAGGAGAAAGCTATGCAGGTAAGTTGTGATAGTTAAAGTGCAATATTTATGGCAAAGAACCTTGCTTATCATTCAAAGACTAAGCACATTGATGTACAATACCATTTCGTGAGAGATATGGTGGAGAGTAACAAGGTGCTACTGGAGAAAGTAGACGCGTTGGAAAATATAGCATACTCGTTGACCAAGTCTGTGAGTGTTGTGAAGTTCTCTTGGTGCAGATAGGCAATGGGCATTGCTGCCTTGGGTCTGTGAACGAAAGTTCATGAATCTCATGTTTTAGAAAATAAGACAACACGTGGGAGAATGTTGGGTTGTTATATTTTTTGCAGTGAAAGTCAAGTCGAGGTAGATTGACTGACGGTCGAAGATCGAGGTGGATCGATAGCAAGTCGAAGGTTGAGGAAGTCTACTAGGTAAAGTCTAAGTCGAAGATATCAATGAGAAGTCAACTAACAAGAGGTCGAAGTGTGGGCGTGAGACGACTGACCAGAGACCGAATGAAGGACCGATTGGTAACCCGACTTGGAAGTCTACTGTAACAAAATCCTGTGATTGGCGAGATTTGTAGCCAATGATATGCACATATTTGTAATCATTTTTGGGTGCCAATATTTAGGGTTTTTCCTGTTGTAAATCCTATAAAGAGGTGTGTTGTAAATCTGTAAAGGGTAATGCGAGAGTGCAAAATGATTTAAAGCTAATGCATGGTAAATCATAGGTTGTTGGTCATGCATATGTAAGCCGAATTGGCTACAGGGTTCTTCTTGCGCAGGAAAGAGGGTATGATGTCAATTGTGTCTTAGGTGTGGACCAAGGTTAGACATGTAACTTTTTATTCTGCTTGAATAAGACAACAAAACATAAAAATGCTCAAAGGAATGTTGGTTTCTCCTGGTTAAGGGTTCCAGGGTAAAATCTCGGTGTACTATGTGCTTGCTTGTTTCATTTATGTTCTTGATTAAATTCTTCTTCTCTTTTGCTAGGATTAGTGTGGAAGTGTCTTTCATTTCCTTTGCTTGTGTAAACTCAATAGCACCTTGATATTCTTGTTGTTCAACAATGTTTCTGTCTTCGGATTCATTTGGCATATTTTGTGGCCAATGAAATGGAGTCTTAAAAAATGTATCTTCATTTGTTGAGCTTGAAATTATGTCACTTTGACTATTGAAAAAAGACCCCCACCAAACAAAATCAACAACATCAAAGTACTCATATGTATCTTTAATAGACTTTTTTTTATGTTTTCTAGGCATTCAGAATAATCTACATCTCTATTACACCTCCGTGCATTATGGATTTCAACAACTGATTGTAAAAATAATAACTTTGGTGCAAATATTGGACGAAATGGAATGAACTTCAAAAATGCTAAACCAGATGAAGGCCCCCATTCTGCAATAGTTGAATACTGCTTCCCCCATATAAGTGTTTTCCTATCAACTTTTTTGAAACAAAATTGATGTTGGAAGCTAATGTCATTAAGTTGCTCAATACTTTTTTCTTCACGATGCGATCCCTGAATAAATCTTCTCATGTCAACAATTTATTCTAATATATGAAAAAAAGCTCTGGAATGTATTTTTTCTTAATACATTCAATCAATGATGGTAGGCTTCCAACATTTTTCCTCTTCAATGTTACTGAAAAACGATTGAACATTTGATCAATATGATCATGGGTTTTCCAACAAGAAGGAAACCAATTTTCACCTTTTGAAAGATTCCCAGTTCACTAAGCATGCTTAGATATCCAAACACAATTTGATTTTTATTTTCACGACTACTGGTGTCCAATTGTAGATAGAAAACTTGAGGAAGATTTCTAGACTAGTGAGTGAGCACATGATGAATTATGGTGATGGTCAGATTTGCATCATTATGAATATTTGGAGCTATGAAGTAAACTCTTGGACACATTTTTCCATTGAAAACCATACAACCAACCAAGTGAAACTGAATGGAATTCTCTTCCTGTGAATTTTTTGGTGTACGGATAAATGTGGTAGAAGTGTTTTCTTTTGGTCCATGCCATCAATTATCATACCTAAATATTTTTTTGGAGCATCATAACACTTCTTTTGATGTTTGTATGACTTTTTCCTTTCACTTGATTGTTGATTCCTATGTTCTTGAAGTGCTTTGACTATGGAATTTGCACATGACATAAACTGAAAATATTGATCATATGTTTTCATAGTTGATAACTATCCGATTAAAAAAAAACAAAATAGTAAATACATACCTCTTTCTGCCCCTTTAGATTTATCTCTTCTTGATTTAAGAGTATCACATATACTGCAAATCCCCATGCTTGATCTCTTCGGAATACAAACATTGTTGAATTGTTTCTTCCATATTCTTGTAAAATATGCATATGTAATAAAATTACCATTTCCTTCAACACCTTCAACATATCCTTTGTACAAGTTGTAGATTTACCTCCATGAGAAATTATCTGAAATATGTATTGTGTCTCTATCTGACATACACTCTCCATGTTTGGAAAAGAAATCATACATCCATGACAATGTAGTGTTTTCCAATGGACCACTCTCTCGTCCATGATGTACCTTTGAATAAAATGAAGGATCTTTTTCCAACCTTGTCTAGATTCTTGATAGACGAAGATTACGAATTGAGTGAATTTTTTTGAAAGCCTTTCTGCAAAGTAAAATATTCCCAATGTGATAATTATATCCCATCTTGGTGGATATCATGCACCCCATCAAATATGAATTTTGCATGCTCTTATTCATTGACAAATATGTCTTCCTTTTATTCAAGGCATACATGCAGTCCATGCTTTTGAAACAATTCTTTTGACAACAATCACTTGAAATCAATTCACTTATGGAAATTGATTTAGTGAGAAATTATTTCCTAGACCTTGTATAACTAGAATGATTTGGATTGATATAAAAAGGTCTAGTCCTGGTCCTAGACACAATGTTTCTTTGCAATGTCTCCACTATTTCATCATCTTCACTAGAAAGATTTTCCTCATCACCAGAAGGAATATCAAGCAAAACATTGTCAGGAGACTGAACAAGATAATGTTGATCACCTTGCTTTTTTGCAGCTGAATGATTGAGAACATGATCTTTATTCCTAGGTCCATCATCATCTTCATTGATAATGTCGTTGATGAGAGGAATATCAAAATCACTAAAAAAATGATTACCATCCTCACCAATGTCATTGGATCTTCCATGAAAGTATTCACTTGAAGGAAAATCATCATCACCCATAAGACTATCAATGCCATTAATATCCTCACTTGGAGAAAATTTTCCATCATCATCATTGGTACCTTGAAAATCCTCATTTGGAAGAAAATCATCATCAACATTGTGTCCACCATTGATATAATCATCTTAACTGCTTTCAAAATCCCCACTTGAGGGAAATTCCTCATTATCCTTCTTAGTTCCTTGAAAATATTCATCAATATCTTGAAAATCCTCACTTGGAGGAAAATCATCATCATCAATTTGCTGCCTTTATATTTCTCACTCGGGAAAGAGTGTCCACCAATGGCATATTTATCTTCACTACTTTTTTTTTATATGGCTGGAGGAATCGACAACTAGTTGGGTACGTACTCGCGTTACACGTGGTCGTGTTATCCAAATGCTACCACTATAACCTCCAGGTGTGCCCACGCTGCCCCACATGCAACACACAAGTTTAGTCGGGGGGAGTTGAACTCAAAACCTCATGGAACTTCATATCACGACACTTGCCAATTGAGCTGCCTCCCTCGGGGGCCTTCATCTTCACTACTTTGAAAATCCCCACTTGAGGGAAATTCTTCATCATCCTCATTACTGGCTTGAAAATTCTCACTTGGAGAAAAATCTTAATCATCTTCATTGGTACCTTTAAAATCCTCACTCGGAGGAAAATCATCATCACCAACATTGCTTCCTTTAAATTCCCCATTTGGGAAAGACTCTCCACCATTTCCATAATCATCATCACTACTTTTAAAATCCCCACTTGGGGGGAATTATTTATCATCCTCATTCGTGCCTTGGAAATACTCAATTGGAGAAAAATCTTCATCAATACCTTCAAAATGAACACTTGGAGGAAAATCATCACCAATACTGCTGCCTTTAAATTCCCCACTCAGGAAAGAGTGTCCACCATTGTCATAATCATCTTCACTACTTTTAAAATTTCCACTTGAGGGAAATTCTTCATCATATCCATTGGTGCCTTGGAAATCTTCATCGATACCTTGAAAATCCTCACTTGGGGGAAAATTATCATCCCAGTCATTTAAACGTTAATCATAGTCTCCACTTCGACCTACATTTTGATAATTTTCATTACTATTAAACTGTTGAATATATTGATCACCATCATATTTCTCCTCTTTATCATAGGTGCCTTCAAATTCCTCTGATTAGGACTTTCATGAGGAACATGTTGAATATCATTGCTTTCACTATGATAAAACTTTTGACTAGTTGAAAAATATGATGCCTCATTTGCATTATAAGCATTCCCATCAAATTTGTTAGTCCCAAAAGAAGAGGTATACGAACAATTTGTTGATGCCTCATAAATAAAATCTTCTTTATCTGGTGAAACTATCACTTCTCAATAAGACGACTTAAAATATTCTTTATAGAATGATACAAATGCTCAACCTCCCAATGGAAATCTTATAACTGCGGAATGATCTTTTCCCTCTAAAATCTCCCAAAAAATAAAATAAATATATTGTTGGAAAGATATGTGGCCCAGGAAGATATTCTCCTATTGTACTTGATCATACAAAAGCCCTAAAAGAATATTATTATATCGTATTGGTAAAGTTGGCCCCATTGTGGCCTTTTTTGTAAAATAAAGTCAAGCGCCAGATCAACCTATTGTGGTGGCTTTTTTTGTAAAATAAAGTCAAACTGCCAAGTCAACCCCTAGTGTGGCTAATGTAAAGTATAATCAAGAGAAAATTGTCAAGTAAACCCTAACAGTTAAAAAGGGCAAGTCACTTGTGTATAAATAGGGAGGCTAGACACCTCATTCACTCACTCATCTCACTCAAGCATAAGAGAGAGAAAGGTGCACAAGTTTTGGAGAGAGGGGTGATGCACCAAAAGGAGCATCTATTTTCTGTCTTGGTATTGTTCTTGGTTGAAGAATATATTTAGAATAAGTTGTTGGGTTTTCTTCCCTGAGAAGGTTTCCAAGGATAATCTTTGTGTCTATCTTTTTTCTGTGATTGTCTCTCTTTCAATGATCTTATATATGCAATTAATGTGCTAAATGTAATAACAAAAGAAGAACTGTAACTGTTAGTTGCATAAGTAAAATATCAACATGGTATCAAAGTAGGCCTGAAAGAGACCAACTCAACACATATAAAGTCTTGGCTAGCCTTAACACACCCTCTCCAAGTTTTAGTTTTCAATTTTGCAACTGCTGCAAAATTAGGGTTTCTGCATAAACCCTAAGGGTGATGTTTTACCCTTTGTTGGAGGATGTTGGTGAATCTAAGTTCACCTAGGAACTCACCTAATCAAGGCACATCACTTCCCTGGACTAGAATTCAAAAATCCAAAATTTGAAAAATTAGGGTTTCATTATAAACCCTAGATTTGGACATCTGGTTGCAGCTGCTGCAGTTCCTGTGACAAAAATTTGTCTTGGTTGAAGAAAACTCTCTGGTAAGGTCTAGATCCATATCTTGAAAAAATATTTTTTGTTTACTTGTTCCAGGCAGGATGACTACCAGTTTCAGGCTTGATGGAAAGATTGAAGGATCTAATGACCACCAAGCATGGAAATACATTCTAGAAGAGAATGATCTCATAAGATCTAAAGATCTAGAGGGAGAAAGTGATAATGAACCAAACCTTTTAATCTCAACCCTTTCATGAACTGTCACTCATGGAAGTGACACTTAGCTATTTGATATTGGTGCTTCTAAGCACATGATGGGATACCTGTACTCTCTGTCAAATTTGATAAAGAAGGACTCACCTCATAAAGTGAAACTTGGAGATGATTATTGGTATCCTATCAAAGGTGTAGGAGAAGCTTCCTTCAAGTTGGATTCCAAAAAAATGATGAAGGTAAAAGTTGTTTTACTCGTACCTGGGTTAAGGAAGAATCTCCTCTCTATTTTAGCTCTAGAAGATAAGGGTTTCATAATTTCATTTGTCGATGGAGAATTTCTAATGTGGCCAAAAAGGAAAACCTTCAATGATGCAATTGTGATTGGTGTCCAAGAGGGAGGCTTATACAAATTGAAAGGGCACTCAGAAACAACCTCAGTTCACAATATTGTAAACCCATGTGAGTTATGGCACACAAAAATTGCTCATCTACAATATAAGGCATTACCGATCATGAGCAAGATGGTGGCAAGAACACCTGAGATCCAGGTGGACCATGAAGGCATATGCTAGGGATGTGTAGAAGGAAAGAGCGTGAAGAGCCCATTTCCAAGCAGTGAAATAAAGGCCAAATGCGTATTGGACATTATACACTCAGACGTATGTGGACCTATGTCCACCTCTTCATCCATTGGGTATGTATACTATGTCTCCTTCATTGATGACTTTTCACACAAAGCTTGGATTTATTTCTTGAAGACAAAAGGTGAAGTGTTTATCAAATTTAAGGAATTCAAGACCCTCATAGAAAACCTCTCTGAAAAGAATATTAAGGTCTTGAGGTCAGAAAATGGTGGAGAATTCACATAAGATGAATTCAAGGAAATCTATGGGGAAGTTGGGATTAAGAGGGATCTCTATACTCCATACAACCCTTAGAAAAATGGTGTGGCAGAAAGAAAGAACTGAACCATAATGGAAGCAATGAAGGCCATGCTTCATGATGATAACTTACCGAAACATCTATCGGTAGAAGCAACAAGGACTGCAATGTATGTGAAAAATAGAACACCCCATCGTGTCCTTGGGAGTAAGACCCCAGAAGAAATGTTCACAAGAGAGAAGCCAAAAGTCAACCACCTGAGAATATTTGGCTGTCCAATATATGTATATGTTCCCAAGGACAAAAGATCCAAATTGGACCCTTCAAGAAAGAAGGGCATATTTTTCGATTACAGTGAAACTTCGAAGGCATACAAAGTTTACATCCCTAGTCACAAATAGGTTGATATTAGTAGAGATGTTACCTTCGATGAGGATGCAACATTCAACAATTCATGGAAATGTCATACATATGAAGACCATGATGAAGAACTGATAGCTCCAAGAGTTGCAGATACTAGAATTGATATTGTACTTGAAGACCATGATATATAATATCATGACATGGAAGAGTCACAAAGATCCACATATCCACCTAGAGGAAAGAAGAGGCCAACTTGGGCCTGTGAGATTATACAAGATGCATAAAAGTATGGTGCTCTAGAAGGAACTTACAGAGAAAGAAAGAAACTAAAACCCTATTCCAGTTACGTGGCACTCCTTAATGATATTATTGATACAAAACCTACATCTTATGAAAAGGCTGTGGAAAAGAAGGAATGGAAGGATGCCATGATTGAAGAGTACCAATCCATTTTGAAAAATGATGTTTGGGATGTGGTTCGAAGACCACGAGAGAAATCATTTGTAACCTCAAAATGGATTTACAAAATAAAACATGCAACATATGGCAATATTGAAAACTACAAGGCATGGTTTGTGGTGTGAGGATTCTCTTAGAAAGAAGACATTGTTTATGAGGAGACTTTTTCTCTTGTAGCAAGATACACTTCCATTAGGATTGTACTTGCAATAACTGCAGTAAAGAAATGGAAGATACACTAGATGGACGTGAAGATGACTTTCCTGAATGGTGAGATACAGAAGGAAGTGTATGTAGAGAAACCACAAGGTTTTGAGACACATGACATATAGTCACATGTGTGTAGGCTAAAGAAATCCTTGTATGGTTTGAAGCAAGCTCCCAGGGATTGGTACGAGAGAATGGATAACTTCCTGATGAGTTTGGGCTTTACCAAGAGTAAAGTAGATCCCAACCTGTACTACAAGGTTGATTATGGAAGTATAGTAATACTATTACTATACATAGATGACTTGTTTCTGACAGGATAAGAGAAGCCCATCGCCGAGAGCAAGAGGAAGCTTGTCGCAGAATACGAGATGAAATATCTATGAACAAAATGACATTTTCCTAAACCAAGGAAAATATACAATAGAGATTCTGAAGAGGTTTGATATGATGGATTGCAAGGCCATGCCTATGCCCATGGTGAGAAATCTGAAGTTGCTAAGTGATACACATTAAGAAATAGTGGATGTCACCTTGTATAGACAGATGATCAGATCACTGATGTATTTGACAAACACAATACTAGACATATGTTTTGTGGTGAACACCTTGAGTCAGCATATGGTTGAGTTGAGACATGTTCACCTGATTGAAACAAAACACATATTGAGGTACCTTAAGGGGACAATTGATTATGGTCTCAGATATACCTCAGATCAGGAGATAAGCCTACATGGCTATGCTGATTTAGATTGGGCCGGTAGTGTAGCAGATCAGAAAAGTACATCTAGATGTTGCTTCAACCTAGGATCAATTGTGATTGCATGGTTCAACAGGAAGAAAACCAACGTGGCACTCAGTACGGACAAAGAAGAATATATTGCAACATGCTCAACTAACAAAGAAGAAATGTGGCTCAAAAAGTTGCTTGCAGGGCTATTTGATCTCGAATTAGAGACAACTTGCATTTTATGTGACAACTAGAGTTGTAATTTGCCATAGAACCATGTGTTTCATTGCAAGTCAAAACACATTGAGGTCAAATACCACTATGTCCGTGACATGGTACAAAAGGGAGCAGTAAGACTCCAGTATATCGCCACCGACGAACATGTTGCAGATGTGTTGACCAAGCTCCTGTCCAGAGTTAATTTCAAGTATTTCAGAGACAAGATTGGAGTAATCCAGAAAGACTTCTCCAGTAATGAGAAGTGATTGTGATCCCCAGTAGAAGGAAGTGATGTGATCCCTAGTAGAGGGAAGTGATGTGATGCCCAATAGAGGGAAGTGATGAGCTACCCCAACGCAGGCTGATACGCTACCCCAACACTGGTTGGTAACCCAACGTAGGCTGGTACGCTACCCCAATGCAGGTTGATAACCCTAGCGCAAGCTGGTACACTACCCCAACGCAGGTTGGTAACCCCAACACATGTTGGTATGCTACCCCAACGCAAGTTGGTAACCCAAACGTAAGTTGGCGCGCTACCTCAGTGCACGTTGGTAACCCTAATGCAGGGTGGTACACTCCCCAAGCACAGGTTGGTAACCCCAACGTAGGCTGGTACGCTACCCCAACGCAGGTTGGTAACCCTAATGTAGGCCGGTACGCTACCCCAACGCAGGTTGGTACGCTATCCCAACTCAGGTTGGTAACCCCAACACATGTTGGTACGCTACCCCAACATAGGTTGGTAACCCCAACGTAGGCTGGTACACTACCTAACGTAGGTTGTTAACTCCAATGCAGGCTGGTATATTACTCCAGTACAAAAGGCTAGTGAAAGTGCAAAACTTCTTATGATATATAGATTCATGAAATTCAACAATACAATGGCCGAAGTGTAGAGACATGCAGAACCAGATTGTTCCTGAAGAATACCTTCCTAGCTAAGAGGGAGTGTTGAAGAATATGTAAATGCGGAAAATATTCTCCTATTGTACTTGATCATGCAAAAACCCTAAAAGAATATTATTATATTGTATTGGTAAAGTCGGCCCCATTGTGGCCTTTATTGTAAAATAAAGTCAAATTGTCAAGTCGACCCCTATTGTGGCTAATGTAAAGTATAATCAAGAGAGAGTTGTCAAGTTGGCCCTAGAAGTTAAAAAGGGCTAGTCACTTGTGTATAAATAGAGAGGCTAGACGCCTCATTAACTCAGTCATCTCACTCAAGCATAAGAGAGAGAAAGGTGCACAAGTTTTGGAGAGAAGGGTGACACAACAAAAGGACCATCTGTTTTCTGTCTTGGTATTGTTCTTGGCTGAAGAATCTATTTAGAAGAAGTTGTTGGGTTTTCTTCCCTGAGAGGGTTTCCCAGGATAATCTTCGTGTCTATCTTATTTCTGTGATTGTCTCTCTTTCAGTGATCTTATATATGCAGTTAATGTGCTAAATAATTGTAATAACGAAAGAAGAATTGTAACTGTTAGCTGCATAAGTAAAATACCAACAAATATTCTCTCCAAAATTCCCCCCTCAAAATTTTCTCTCCAAAATTTCCCCCCATTTTTTTCCCTTTATTATTTTCCCTTCAAAATTAAAAACAACTTTTACTCTTTTATTTCGTTAATTACAATATTTTTCATGTTTGTTTATTTATCCCACATTCATTAAACATAGTGATGATCCATATAATTTTAGGTATATATGTAGACAATCTTCTTCATTTTTATTTATCCCACATTCATTATACTAACAATAATTTATATCATTTGCGTTATATATACACAGTCTTGTTTTGTCTTTTTACATTGCTTGAAATATTGGACAATGCTACAAGGGAGAAACAACGAGAAAACACTCACAAATTTTTAGATGTTTTCTAATTTTTTCAAAAAAACTCACAACTTTAAAAAAAAATTGAGACCTTTTTCAAAGAAATTTTAAAAAAATTCTTAAGATTTTTCATAAAAAAAGAAAAAAAAGGCAAATTTAGGTATAGTTTTATAGAAAGAATTACTTGTTTTATTGTTTTTTACTGAATTTTTTTTAGTTCTACAAATGTAGCATTTATTTGTTGCCACATACTTAATAATATAATCTATATTGAAAAACAAAGTATAGAAAAGAGAACATGATTATGACTATAATGCATTTGAATAGCTAAGCAATGATTTGACTGCTAAAGTTTACAGAGGTACACATACCCTACTCCTTTTGGATCTGAACTTGTGATCTCTTAGGAGGAAGCACATGTTATTAACCATTAGGCCCACTCAAACTATATCTCAATTAATAAAATAAAGTTAAATTACTAAATTTTCTCATTTTTTTATTATTAATATTTAATTAATAAATTAAATTTACACTTTTATTAATATCAACTTTTAGTAAAAAAAGAAAAAATCAATATTATCTTTTGGTAAACTCTTCATATATTTCTAAACTATAAATTACAAATTCAACTAAAAAATTGGTTTGCTTTATTAAACTCAAGGTTTACATTGTTCTTGTTTTCATTGCTACGATGCTATGCCATTCAAAGATTGTAACTTGCATTATTTATAATTTCGCTCATATAATGTTATCATGTTGTTAGGGGTCGTGGGATTACAATGTTATAATCTAGTCCAATTTTGAACAAGTATCCTTTGACCCAAGTGAATGAAGTACTTTGTCTTACAATTTTGTAGTGGTTTTTGTAGGAGAAACGTGGAGAAAAATATTCCATAGCAAGGTAGTTAGCTATATCAACAAGCTAGGGGGTTGCACTCAGAGAGAAAAAAAAGTGTTCATCTAGAAATGAATCATTTAGTGTTTCATGATTTGCATTATTGGTTAACCTAAAAAAATTCACAACAACATTCTTCTGGCCATGATTGTCAAACATAGTTAAAACAAATTCTTGTAGTAACAATAGTCATCTTATAATTCAACCATTTAAAAATGGTTTCTTCATCAAATATGTCATTGGAAAATTATCAATACACACAAAGAGTGGATAACTAGTGTTGTAATGTTGAAATTTGTTAATTGCATATACTAAAACAAGAAATTGTTTTACCGTGAAAATATAATTCATTTATGCTCCTAAAAGGTTCTTTCTAATGTAGTAGTTAGCATATGGCTCTTCAATTGTTTTTTGTTCAAGAACTAATCATAATGCTTTATCAGAAGCATCATTGTGGATGTGAAATGGAAGGTCCCAGTTAGGTCCTTGCACCACTAGGGTTGAAATTAATTAATTTATCCTTCAATACCTTAAATGTCTTTCGACATTATGATGTCTAAAGGAAATCAACTTTTTGGAAAGGAGGGTAAAAAATGGTTATGTAATTTTTGGATTTTGATGTACTTGTATATTGTTTGTGTTTGGTGCTATTTGAGCAGTCATTTACTTTTGCTTGGGTGCTTGTTGAGTAGTGTTTTCACATTGTTTTGTGGAGGAGGAGGTGGTAGTAAATCTTGTTGCTATAGTGATTGAGGTCTCCAAGGTTGTTATGGGTTAGTGTGATGACCTTAAGGTTGTTGTAAAGACTGAAATGGAAAGGATTGAGCTTGAGGTGGATATTTCCACTATTGTGGGGCTTTGTTTTGCATTGAAAAACCCTATTGGTTAGAAGGATACCATGTTGTAGGAGGAGCATACATATGAGTATTATAACTAGAATTAAAATACTAAGGATGTGCATAAGGCATACATTGTTGGAACTATCTTGGCGGGCCTTGCCTCCTTTGATTAATGAAGCATAGTTGCTCCATATTCTTCTCAAATCCATGGTATACAACTTCAAACCAGGTAGAAATGCACATTGGCTTGTTTGATGATTTTATTCATGTTTGGCCATTCATTTTGATGGATGACACATTGTTGAAAATTCAACAGACGAAGAAATCAAAGTTACACCACGAGGAATGAAGGCCATTGGAAGAAATAAAAAGTGTTGGAGATTACAAGAGAATGGAATTGGGATATCAGGTGTGACTTTGGGTGACCGAGGAGCAATGTGGTAGAAGACTGAAAACACTTGACCAAAGTTGGAGAAAATATCAACTAGTTCATAAAAGAAGAATTGGGAGTAACCTAACGTGTTTTTGAAGTTTGAGTGAGTCCTCCCACCTACATGTGTGATTGTATACATGTAAATGCTTCATCTTATATTTGGGGATTGGATATTGAATAAATAGGAGTTAGGTAAAGGATATCACCCTTGTGTCATGTTTTGGATACTCCTTATGTTGTGGCTGGGTGAATATGTAATGATGTATTTGATTATGTTGGAAATTAATGGAATGAGGTCCCCTTTCAATTTTTCATTTCCATAATGGTGTATGTTAATAATGATCTTTATTTCAGTTCCTTATTTGTTGTGTTGCATTGTAATATTTTGTTTATTTAGATGTTGTGTGCTTATGCTTGATAAATGATGAATTGGATAATAACATTAAGTATGCAAATGGGTAGAAGGAGGTTGTGTTATGGTATTCAAAGGTCTATAGTGCTAGTTGTTTGTTAAGTATGATTACTAGGATGTGAAATGTTTACATTAGTCATACTATTTGAATCTCTGCACAACCTTTTATGTCCAGCCATAGTTCTTTGATTGATACCTTCCCCTTTATGGGGATTGAAAATGCTAGTACCTATATTACAATAGACCCCTTGTTGGACACAAATGTATACCTAGGTCTCAAATTGAACCTAGGACTGGTTCTATTGTTAGGACCCTATCATGATGTGTGTGGCGCTTTGAAAATGTGATTGTTACACTAATCCAAATTTATGTGGAGGAATGGTGGTTCAGATAGGTTGAACTCTTTGTGAATATGCTAAGTCCATCTTCTTTTCTTTATGATGACCATGATACCTATGAATCCTTCTAAGTGGAATTTCCTATGGTACTAATAAAATGGTTTAGTATATTGGGGGAGCATCCACATTAAACCTAGAAATGAAGGATGAATATTTGGTGGAATGTTCAAAACCTAATTGCATTACAAAGATTTGATCATGAAGTCACAAGAGCTGATAATTTTTTGGTCAAAACCACATAAGAAGGCTATATTGTTGAATTTGCAATTGAGTTCAATCGATATTTTTCCTAAGAATAATAATAGTTCAATAAAGGATCTCGTGGGAGGCTAGTAAAGGAAATCATGACATGGTTGAAGATGTTTTTAGTGGAAGAAGACTATATGCCTTTTAACCCACTGTTCATAGTAGCATAATAACTTGCACTCAAAGGTGACCTGGGATGGAAATGGAAAGAATGAGTAGCTAAAGGTAGAAGGTACCATAGAGGAGGAACACACTTAAGAGAGATTGTAGCAAGTTTTTAAGTGGGGTTAAATAATGAAAAAGTTGTGGTTGAAAAATATATGGGAGATTCAATAGGAAATTGAAGTGGTGAGTAGAGATATCGATGAGAAGGGGAGAACAAAAGTGTGACTGGATAAGTTAGACAAATTGTAGAAACAGAAAGAGAAAGTTAACTGGTGGCTGAAAGAATATCGATAATGGACAGACGCCTAAAAAGAAGAACATAAGGAGATGGAGCATCTAAGGAATCAAAGGAATTGATAAAGGAAGCATAACAAGAGAGAGGGCATGTTTAAACTGACAAATAGGAGATAGTGTATTGGGAAGCCACATCCAAAGAAATTTCTAATCAATAGACACAAGAGAGCATGGTCATCAAGTTGTGAGATGGTGGCATATTTGATGATTTTTTTTAACTATTTGGAGGAGATACAAAGGCAACAAAAATGGTATAGATTGAAGGTAGTGGAGTTGGTCTGGAAAAATAATTACCCCCTATGTAGTTTAAGAAAATTGAGGGGTAATTATTAGTTTTTATTTTGGTCCTTATTTGAAAGCATCACCTAATATTAGTGTAGGAAATAGTAATAGTAGACAACCAAGTTTAGGAGGAAATATAGGTATTGGTAGAAGTGCAATTGTGATTGCTAATTTTTATTCAAGGAGTGGGATGAGTCTAGTTAGTCAACTAGGCCCTCGTGATTTTATTTGTATGAACAAGCGTACCAATGATATGGCTGGATGGAAGATAATGCGATGTTGCACCTTTCAAAGTTCTCAGGGAAGGGTGACCGTGATGTCTAAGAATACTATTTCTTGTGTGAGTCAATTTGAAGAGCAAAGAGGACCACTACTCCAGATGCTAAACTTGTAGAGTTCTGAACCATGCTCCAAGGGACTTATTTGCAATGGTTCAATAAATTCATACAAACAGAACTTGAGGGTACTTCTAAAACTCTAGATGAAGTAAAGGAAGGATTTATAATCGAATTCCAAAAGCCTAACTTGAAGAAACAAAGTTGTGTCGAATTGAAGGATATCAAACAAATCATTGGTGAGAGAGCCTGTGAATATGATTAGTGATTTTGTGACCTAATAAGTCAATCTACTTATTAGGTTCATTCGACATCTCTGTCCTTTGAATATAGTACCACTTATGCAACATAAATGGCCCATGCAAGGGAAAGCAATGGCCCAGGCCATGAAAATCAATTCCCTGGATGGGTATATTGGTATATTTGAACAAGTGTTGTGTCTATTCCCTCAACTAGATCAACTCTTAAATTGGCATAGTTCTAGTCCCAGTTGTCCACCTTAATAGAGCAGATCTAGAATATTAATAGAACCAAGGCGGGGAGAGTGAAAGTTTGGTGCATAGTTTGCACATAAGAGGGAATTAACACTAATAATTTCTACTGAATATGGATAGGGATTGTGGGTCATAACCCAACCCTACCACCTACTAGCTTTATAGGCAATCTAGCTAATGATTTTTGAATTTTTTTTAGAGTTCATGGGAATCCCCCACAACTTTTCCCAATGCTAAAAAAACACACTTCTAACATATTACCACTCAAACTATCGCCTAGGAGGAGAAGTCCTAACCTCAATGGGAGAGCCTAGAGGTACTCTCAAGCAAGCCAACCACTGTCACCTCGATGACCTTTCCCCACACTTCATATTAAGCAAAGAAGCTATCATAGCCTAGGGGGAATCCCTATGGCCAATCTGGCCAAATCATGTAGTAATGGGAGCTCAATTAGCTTAGATTGACTATAAATCAAGTAAACAACAATAAACTTCCCCTTTAATGTGAGGAGAAAGATTATGTATGAACTTAATTGATTGATTACTTTAATAACACAATTTCACAAATAAGGGATGATTTATCCATGTGCTTGTATGTTTGAGTGCTAGAAATGATAGATGATTAGTTTTACCACATCAACATGTATCAACCATATGTATCATTCAAGAGTGATTAGATAAAAATGAAATCAATGAACCAACTGAAATAAATGACAATTTAATGCTCCAATTCTGAATTGTTGCCAATGAAAAGTTACATTAAAGAGATGTTAAACCATGACAAATTCATGTGACTCTTATAAGTTCTAGATTTAGAGTAAGCATGTAAACCTTTGGATACCATAATATGAAATCCACCCCTTAGAGAGAGAACCAACATTGATATCAAGCCATGTAAGATCAATCATATTGAACATAACTCAAACATTAAGTGTGGTTTACTTACTTGGAATTCAAGGGTTATATCATTGTTTTCGTATTCTAAACCATTGCACTTTAGATTTATAAATTGTTTCTCACTTCATCATTTAAATCACCACAATGTTTGTCTCATTCACAGATTGTTGTATATTGCATGCAACGATTTGAATTCTTAGAATGAAATGTGTTAATCAATATGTATATCAATTCACGAATCATCGTTGAACACATGAGCATGATTTATTTCTTGGAGTATGGGTTCCCTTTAGAAAAGTATTTATTGAACAGAATTTAGATCACATTTACTCCAATCAACCAGGTTTGAAGTGCAATGATAGCAAACCATATCTTCTAGTATTGGAGACACCTTTAAATCAATTATTAAACCTCCTTTATTTGAGCAACAATTTTATACCATGAATGAAACAAATTCAAACCATGAATACATTTCCAGATTTAAGATTTATTATTTGTCCTTAAGATCATCAAATGATACCAAAGTCCAAAGTTTTATGCCTAGGAAAAACTTAGCTTAGTGTATATAAGCATGTTAAAACCAACATCTAAACTCTCAATGAATTGGTAAACCATCCAACAATGTTAGGAATTTGATGTCAATTTTTTTAATACATTTGGTGAATTAAACCAGTCATGTGATCAAATGTGTAACAAAATGAATGCCAAAATGGATTAAACCCTTGGTGAAGTTTCCAACATTATTAAGAGATTAACCAATAAATCTAACCCCCCCAAAAGTTACTATCCATTGAAACATTGTTAAATCTACTTCATTTATTTCATAGATCCACAATAAATTCAAAAAATTCAAACATTGGATCTCTATACAATGCAAAACATGAGTGATTAGCAACAAAAATGACTTTGCAAATGAACTTCAATTCAAAAAAGGTTTGAATCTTAAGCTCAAAAGACTTGAATAAAAGGTAATCTAGATCTACAAATACTCAATGGAAACCCTAGATTGCTAGAATAAAATGAAAGGGATTTTTTTTAAATGAGTGGTTAAAAATGTAAAGGAAGACTAGTGCCTACCCCACTTGGGCTATGCAGAACACTTCCACTTGGGCTATGCAGAACACTTGATCTAATCTTGAGTATTTCTTTTGTACCTTTTATGTTTGAAGTCACTAACACCTAGAAGGATTGTTTAGTAAGCTTTAGACTTGGATACTTGATATACTAAAAGAATCAAGGGAAGACTAATCCTAGGAGAACTTAGCCTAAGAACTACAACAT
>SNQJ01S0073701.1:0-37575 GCA_010110895.2 Picea sitchensis
ATTGACGAAGTCAATGATTACTGATAAAGACAAAGGCTTATAGAACTTCTTCAATAAGTACAAAATGGTAAAGGCATTCAATGTATACAATCAATTCTTGTTATATCACAATGCAGTAATAAGCTCATATACCAATATTGTTGTTGCGTCACTATGCAGAATTAGGGTGACGTTAGCCTTATTAACAGGTCAATTTGAGGACAATGAGTGGAACGTTTTCTCAAACAAGCTTATGAATGCAATCAATAAATCAAAGTCTATCAAATAAGGTGATAAATGTCACAACGTTTCAGGCCAAAGAAGAGATCAAACAAGTGTGACGTCACCTATATTATTTATGTTTTAGGGTTAGGGTTAGCTAGTCAAAGAGGTGGACGTTTTTTACCATCAACCAATGGAATTGCATAAAACCTCTATGGCTATATAGAGATGAGTCAGACGCAACTTTTGGTCCAAGCACAAAATCAAACAAGGCAAGATGTCATCATCATTAAGGTTAGTCTAGACGCTAGGGTTAGTTAGGGTTTCAAAATTAAAGAGTTTGGAAGAGTATTTAAGCACAAAAGCTCAGCGTTGTACTTCTAGACTAGTGCCTTGGGTTAATGGAGTCAAATGGAGAGAAGCTAATGGCTTGGAGTGACTTAAACCTAAGGACAAGAGGGATAAGTTTAATGGTGTTGCTATGGCAGGGCCACTAAATTAAAACCCGAAGAGGAGAAGGCTTATTCAAGTGTAGCTAAGGCTAGGCCTAAAGCTCCTTCTTCTTTCCTTAGGACTCTTTTGGAAAACGGATAGTTAATAAACACAAATCTATGGCTGAAAAGTGTTGTTGGAGACGAGGCTTTTCAAAACCCTAGAAGCAAACCCTAGGTGTAAAATAAATTAGGCCTAGGACGCCTTCTTTCTTCAATTTATGTTCAAAACTAACTCAAGAAAAGAGAATGGCTAGTGTAGCTATGGCTAGGCTAAACCTTCTCTAATCAAATAGCTAATGGCTTTTACCGTAGGGGACATGAGCACAAACTACTTGTGTGTTGGCTCCCTAGAGGAGTTTAATGATTAAGCAAAATATTAACAATGTAACTATACATGCAAGGTATTTAATCAACAACCATTCATTTCAAAGTTTTGATGAAGAGAAAAACACACAAATTCATGAAAGCATAATCAAACCCTGGTTGTAAACCTTCCAATGATAAATGGCACAATGCACATGCCAAAGATAATCCTCCAAGATGTAAGCACCTCAACTCCAAAGACAAGAATAACCAAGAAAAGACTAGAAAAGATATCTCTCCAAGAGAAACAGAGTTATGTTATCTTCAAATGAGGTAAAATGTCCTCCTCAATATATATGATCTCTGTGACCTTTAATTAACAATTGGGTCATTAAAAAACAGCCGACAAAGGGTAGAGCTTTTATTCAATTATTTGTCACATTTTCATGCTAAAGGAATTCCAAAGTGAGCTAAAAAATGGAGGCGTCAAGCCCCTATGGGGAGACGTTGGCCCTTTAGGGGCATAATCCATCATCGACAAGCGGGGCGTTGGCCCTGCAGGGCTCCTGCAATACTATGTGTACTTAAACAAGCCCATCCGTATCTATGGGAAAACGTCCAGCATGTTCTGGGTGGCATCCTATCCATCAAGACCATTGTCCCATCTACTTGAGGGCTGATCCCCATAGGTCAAATCTGCCAAAACGTCCTGATTAGGGTGTCCTTCTTCTTCTCCATTACAAGAGGCTCGTCCTTAACTCCATCCCTCGCCATCTAGCAACCATCACGATTAAGGCTCTTCAGCCCATGGAGTCAGTTAATCATCTCCCCATGTGCACCGATCCCTCTGGTTCTGCATCCATGGGGCATGGTCATACATCAGAACTAAGCCCATCATGAGCAAATGGAGTCTGGAGACATTATAGCAATGTAAGTCATATCTCGTCATTAAATTTATCAAACATGTGCACCGATCCTAACCGTCATCCTAGAGCTCCAAAGACATATTACACAGATCTACCATGCAAAGCTAAGGAAGCCAACAAGACAACCTATTGGGCTAATACCCTAGCGATGGGAAGTTTCCTCAAAGGACTATTCAAGCCATGTGTAATGAGGTGATATGGTTTTAGGGATGTCAGGTCATAGTAAGACCAAAGTGAATT
This sequence comes from Picea sitchensis, assembly GCA_010110895.2. Lineage (NCBI taxonomy): Eukaryota > Viridiplantae > Streptophyta > Pinopsida > Pinales > Pinaceae > Picea > Picea sitchensis. Next base: position 2,165 of record SNQJ01S0073701.1, read on the forward strand.
GTTGTGCATGGGTGCCTTTGTAGGAGGTTGTACGATCATGGATGCATTTTTTCCAAAGCCCTTTATTGCCTTATCTTTCTTTTATTGCTTTTTACTACAAGCTCTCTGGCCAGAGGGACCTTGTAGCTTGGTGGCCGAGCTATGGCGTTACCACTAGTATCTTAGCAGTAGAGAAGGTTATTTCATTGATGGAATTTTCCTTTGTACATACAACCAAAGGTCACTGCCATAGTTTGGTGACGGATGGTGGCAATGTCATCTTGTTAAATACCTATGAACATAATGGAGCGGCTCATGATGAGACCTCCCATCCTCTTGGTTAAGGTCTTGCATTTATTTATTTAATCATTTTTCTTAGTGTCCCTTAGTTTCTTATTGAGAGGCCTTTTATTTCCTTCTGGGGGATCCCACAGGTGGAAACATCTCTAGGTTTTCATTTCTATGGATTTTATCTTTTACCAGTACTTTTACCCACAGGCCTTTAGCCCCTTCTTCCTACAAGACAAGATGTACCACAGGAAGGTCATCCTAATGGCGAGACTAGGGAAATAGGATGTAAAGCGGGGTATAAAGATGAAAAAGTGATAAGATGGTGGGAGGATACGATGGCTCTACTAAAATCCCCTTGGTAGCTAACCAAAACCCATGAATATCCCGGCTTGCTAAGTTTCCCATCAATCCCCACCCCAACAATGGTCAAGTGGATTGAGTGTAAGATCCAAGTGTCCAGGAAATGAAAGAATCTAATGCATATATAAGAGGTTATAGCGATCAAATCTGACACATACCATGATACCAGGACAAATTACCTCATGGAACAAAGGAGCCCTCTCTGATGCAAGCCAGGGCGGTAGTGGAGGCTACCACTCACATTGGAGGACAAATCTGGTGAGAAGAAGAGATGGGCCCTCGAGGGCCATGCTCCAGTCGCTCTTTTGCTCTTGGTACTCCATGTTTAGGACCATGTGGGCCTCGAGAGACATGATCTCCCTAGTTATCCCCGGTCTCGGGGATAGCCTCCCCAATTGGGTTTCCCGCATTAAAAAACCTTTGATTGTATTGTGTATGTATTGTGATTGTTTATGCATATATAAGAAGGTTATAACGATCAAATACGACACATACCATGATACCTCGGACCAATTACCTCATGGAGCAAGAGCCCTCTCTGATGCAAGCCCAGGCTGGTAGTGATGGAGGCTTCTACTACTGACAGGACAAATCTGGCTGAGAAGAAGAGAGATGGGCCCTCGAGGGCCATGCTCAAGTCACTCCTGCTCTTGGTACTCCATGTTTAGGACCATGTGGGCCTCGAGACATGATCTCCTAGTTATCCCCAGATATCGGGGATAACACTCCCAATTTGGGTTTCCACGTAAAACACTGGTGTATTGTGTATGTGTGTGATTGTTTATTTCATACTTCTCATTATTGGATAATAATTCTACATTGATATAACATTTGAAGAAAAAGGATTATAATTACTCTATTATTGATTCACCCCCCCTCTTAGTAATCCAACAGGTACTCAACAAGTCTCTTGGCAGTGAAGCAATATCTATGGTATATGTAAGATTGTCTTACATATAGTCATCACATATTATGTTATTTAGTTATTTTTCAATGATACTTATGTCCTGATCCAATTAGGATTCCTTAATGAAATCCACATAATATATTTATAACCTTCAAATAAAACTAAATCAGTAAAAGTATGATATTCTAGTTAAATTTAGTTTGATTATCCTAAATTATTCTCGAGTAAGTTTTAAAAAAAAAAATCTTTATTAACTTGACTTGAGATTTATCACTAAGCATGTTCTAAATTTCTATATATGATTATTTATGTTACTTCTATATAGGATTAAATAACTAAAGGAAAGAAAGCATTTAGTTCAATAAAAAAGTAATAATGACTCCATTTACCCAATAAAGGCACATGGTCTGTTGTTCTTTAGTGCCTCACATGGAGCAACAATCCCCATATGGAGCCTATGTTAGACCATAAGTCAAAATTTTAAATAAAAATTCAAATTTTGAACCCTTTTTAAATTTGTTCCTAATTTTGTCATTTACCAATAAAATTTAGCTTTAGAATTACTATTTTATACATCAATAAAACTCATTGTTATGTTTTCACGGGGAGGATTCATTCGAAACCATTAATCCTAATTCTTATCAACATCGACGATTCACGGGACTTCGAGGATTTAAATCTACGAAGTGATTAATCAAAGGTACAATTCTCGTTTAAATTTCCACTTCGGGACTTCACGCTTCGACGGTCTAAGATTAAACATTTAAAGGTCCCCTTAACCCCGAAGTCACGAAGCTCCACAACCCCGAAGTTCTGGAATATTATTTTATAAAGACAAGTACTCGAATGCGGTGTCCTATGCCACTTGGTATTCTTTACACATGGAGACACGTGGCACTCATTTTGGGCATTTTTGGACACATAATTTTCACATTTCAAGATGACACGTGTCACCCATGTTCTCACGACACGTCATCATATGTGACATCATATTTCCATGTCACTATGAGAGATTGTTCTTCAGGATATCATATTATCAACGAAGTGCAGAGATTTCCTAGTGTCGAAGAACCGAAGCGCCGAAGTATTGATGATTAAGTCTAAGTAATGACTTATTAAGCTAAATTAACGATAAGTAACCACTTCCCGACTCTGGCCTTCAGGGTAACTTTAACATTTTCTATTTCAACAATCCCAAAGTCGTGAAGCTCTGGATTCATGAAGTCTCGAAGCATTCAAGGCTTTAAAAGGAAAAAAAATTGTTAATTAAGTAAATATTGATTAAAAGATAATTAATCATTATGTGACTTCAACCTTTGCGACATGTTTAAAATTCTCTATTCAAAGCTCTTAACGTCAAAGTGCCGAAATATTTACTTGCACTAATCATGATCATTAATGTATATTAAATATGATTAGTGTGAAATATTTGAATAAAGTCTGTCGTCGTTAGGTAATAAATTCACCAGCTTTTAACATAATTTCCCTGTCCTTTGGATATGAAGTGTTAAATGTAGAATTTATTAGTTTCTTAATTAGGATTTCATAAAAGATGTGAACTTTGTATCATTTTTGTATATGCTCCAGAATTCCATCTCGTTTTTGCATTCGTATTCATAAGTCTTGTTTTCTCACAGGAGCTAATATTGTAGATGGAAAACCATGGCACCATGCAAAGCAACGAAAAAATAAGATCAGTCTATAGAAGAGCTGAACCCAAATTCGTATATTTATTCAGATACTACTACTCGCCTAACAGACAACATCAAATCATGGGCACATGTTTATGAAATTTTGGAAGATGAGAAATCCATCTCTTCAGATGAATCGAGCGAGGGCGGAGATGTGTTAACTACAAACAACCTCAAAGAGGTGGCCAAGTCAGAGCTTCATAAAGTCGCAGCAAGGCCAAAATTTGTGCCCTATACAAACATGATTCATTGGGCTCTAGAGCATGTGAATATACTGACTAGAACCACCTACAGCCATCAAAGGACTATTATCGGTTCATTTTGACCCGAAGATATCCAAGTAATGTATAAATTATCTAGTAATCCCAAATGTGTTTACAATGAAAAATTTGTGAAGAAGATTAAGAAAGATGAATGTACAGATTATGACAGATGTGTCCATGATATAGTTAAAACTTGATGGGGAAATGAAAACAAATTTAAAGCAGATAGTCATGGCATATATTCTACAACTTCTTGTGATGCACATATTATGTACATAGCTATGATGCTTTGTAGATTGTATGGAAAGAATAACCCTGCACATATCATTGTAGATTGGGTCCCTATTATTCATGAAGTTGTAGAATGTTTTAATTTTGATTGGGGAAATCTTTTGTTTGATAACTTGGTCAAACAAATAGTGGTTTATACAACTCAAAAATCTAAAGGAGAGCATGCTTCCTTCTATATGGCAGCATATATTATGGATGTTATATGTTTTAAAACCCCATGTCCTCTAATGAATTGTAACTGGACCCCAACAATCATTGAACCAATACATATCTATCATTCCATACTATGGGAGGAAAATGAAAAAGATTATTTTTAACAAATTTGTCATAATGTTGTTATTCCAATTCATGAAGTCTTATATGGTAGTCTTCCTCCCAGAATTTCTAAACAAATAATGGGAAATTTAGGGGCAATTGCAGACTGGTATATTGAAGAGAGTTTATATTATATTGGATTTTTTGGTTGTTATGCATCTCCTCATGCTCTACCCAGATTTCTACCAGATATACTTGTCTACGGGGAGGTAGCATATCAGAAATTTTCCACAGGTATCACCAAAAAACTAAAGGTTGCACAAAAAAGAGTATGGCATGCTTATCCTATACAGGTTGGTATATTTTCATTGTCATATTTTGGACACGCTAATGTTGAAGCTTCATCCTTAGATGATATTACATTGTCTACCATTGAATTCAAAAAGCATGATCCACATAAAGTGGGGGAAAACCATTTGGCCCAATTCAATATGAAGAAATATTTTCATGAAGATTCACCTTTTGATGAGGTTTTCAGAGGAGCAAGATCATATAATGAATTTATATTCAAGTTCCATAATCTTCCTAACAGAGAACAATCAAGTTTTCTTAATTTCCAAAAGCACAGGAGGAGTGGTTTGCCAAAGATTTTACAAGAAGAGCAAAGTCTTACTCATAATGGTAATCCAACTTCAGATGTGATACCATCATCTAATCCCAAGCAACGTGACTTTCCTAAGTTCAAGACCAAGGAATTTGAAAAAACACCAAAGACATCATCCAAGGACACAACAGTGATAAAATCAACTCTACCAGGTAAGTCCTTACAAGAAACATGGGAAATGTTTGAAGCTTTTATGAAGCATGGACATATGTTTCCTCAGATGACTGCAAACACTGAAACTCTTGAAAAGAATGTTACTTCTCAAGGGGAATCTACTACACTTGCAACACCCATCCCATCTTTAACTCCTCTTGCAACAAGTTCAGGGATACCTAGCATAGAGGTAGTGAATGTAGAGGATTTGACACCCATTGAACCAGAAGAGATGCCTTCATCATATTTCTTCTTTAGTAAGAAAAGGAAAGTTATTGTACAAAGAGAAATTCAATAAAAAGGAGGAGTAATTACTAAAAGGAAAAAAATGATATATGATGGACACAGACAAAGTGATCCTAAATTCACAAGACGTGTAGCAAATTCTCTAAGAGATTTTGAAACAGCTAATTTATGGTCAGTAGATAAGTTAAGAGAGTAGTTTGACTAGAAAAACTTTTAATTGAACAGTTGAAAATGATTTGAAACAAACTAAAGTCATTATTATGCAGAGAGTTAATTATAAACTAGCTCAGGTCAGAAAAGTTATGATCAACAGATTAAATAGTTGGAAGAGAAACTGAGAACGAGTTTTCATGATCAGCAAATGAGTAAAAATACCATTTCTAAGAAAGATGCATTAATAAGTCAAACGCAATCCCAAATAAATACAATTGAAAGTATAGTAATTGATATCTTTGCCTTTAAGAAACAAGCATTGGACATCAATCAAAGATTGCAAATAGCTCAACAAAAATTATATGAAAGTTTGGACATTATCTAGAAGCATTATCATGTCATTAATAATTAATTGCAAATTATTTCTGACAAAGAGAAAGAATCTATTATTTCTAGATCCAAATTTCAAGAACTTATAGTTTTAAAGTAGAATCTCAATATGTCAGGGCTTGTTCCATTTTCAGAGATTGAACATTAAAAGGAGAAATGGCATTAAAATCTTGGGAAAATAGTATCGAAGAAAGCAAAAGATTAGGTAAAGAAGCAAAAGATTAGGTAAAGAAGCAAAAGTTGCTTTTCTAAATGTTGTATCAGGTTTGGATGAAGAAATGATAGAAATTTATCTTGGTGATGTTCACTCATTTATTGGGACAGCTAAGGTTGATAAAAGAAAGCAAAATTTGAAGAAGAACAAGGAAAGGATTCAAAATGCTATATTACAAGTAAATCGAGTTAATTTTCAGGTTTTAGATGATCTTTTAGACATACATTTCGTATTTTTTCTATTGAAAATAAGGTAAGATTTATCATAATTGGATACCTTGCTTTGTTTTGTCAATTTTGTTTGCTATAATTCTACTTTCCATCTCTTGATTATTGATAAAAATTCAAAGGAAGAGATATTGCCTCTGTGTTTCTGAATCATTAGATTATTGAAGTTTCATTCTAAGATGAAGGTATAAAATCATTGTAAAAACAAATATTATTAAATTTGGATGTCTGACATTGTTCTATGATCCCAGAATAAATCTCAGGAACAACAGAGACTTTCCTTGCAAAATATTATTTTCACCTATTTTTTTTGTACATTAGGTGCTAGCAAATATTTGACAAATAACAGCAAAATGAGCCCTTCTTATTTCTCATCAACCATATGTGGTTTGAACAACTTTAAATTCTCTACATTGATGATAAGAGAAAATCTCCATATATATAGAGGTAACTACATTTGGAAAACACTCTCTCACAATTGTTGCTTGATCTTGAATGATCCATACATTAGGATTTTGATCCTCTTTCTTGGCATATGTAGGAAACTCATTTCAATATTTGGTCACACTAAGTACCCCACATCAATTTGGTGGCCCACTCGACACTTATCATGTCACTCCATGTGCCTTTAGTACATCTGTGGTAACTAATCCTTGACCTATTTTTGAATCGAATTGATCCTTTGCATGAATTTTTGGCCTTTTTCGATTCATCTCTTGAGTGGTATGAACTTCTCCAACAACCTTATCAAGTATCAAGTCAAAGGGCATGTGAGGTAAAAACCTTTGACAAGTCTAGGAGGAAGTTATATTACTATAACCATTGACAACCTAATTATATCGTGTTGAATGTAAGGAAGGTTCTCATCCCAAGTATTGGTATGCTTCTCGTTAAAACCCTTATTCTCCCACTGTAGTAATGTAAATCCTTATATCTTTGGTTGAGAAAGGTATATATTCTTTATGTTTGTGAACCCATAACAGCTAAAATACACCTTTATCTATCTTGACCAATTTCTTAGCTTTTCTAGGTTCATTTGGATGTCATATGGCTTGATACAACCTTAACCTTGACCTTGAATGGATTCTTGGAGATTTGTTGGCCCTCTTGTTGATGAAAAGTATTTTATCGATCCTTAAGAGGATTGTAAAATTTATTATTTTCACCTTCAAACAATTCAACCTATACGCTATTGTTCTTTTCATTCATCCCACAAACCAATTCTTGTAAGAAGTTTGTAATTATTTCCACCCATGACTTTGGTTTCTCTAATCTTAACTCATATGTGTCTATCGCATTATCAACCTCCATTTTAGGTATTCTAGGTGCTTTGATATGGATTAATCCTTGTATCAATATCTCTCCACTCGATATATAGCCAAGATTGATTTGAAACATACAATATACTCAAGAACAAAGAGCCTGACTCTGCTACCAAACTTATTTCTATTCTAGTGGGAAAGTCGAAATTTCTCACTATGTCTAAAATATTGATTCTATAACAACTTAATTCCTAATGTGCTTGTATTGGATATTGTTTATTACTTTATTGTTAGACTTGAAGTAGCAAGTTACTAAACATTAACAACCACATAAAGCATTGCACAACACATAAAACATTTTAACTAGAGAGCCCTCTTGGGGAAGAAACTCCTCGTTTGTATGATGAGCTTACCAAAACAACATAATGATTACAATTTCCATGACCCCTCATTTTATGATTTTACTATTCATAGGTATGTCATACAATGCCAAATACTCTTGTCATATGTTCAAAAATATTATATAGGTTAATGGATTTCTTCTTCTCCTACTCTATAAGAGTCGGTGTTGATCTCTCAATGACCAACTCATTTCTCTCATGAATCTTCACCTTTTATACCATTTTCCCAAAAATTAGTTATTGGAATGACTCCATATACCATTTTTTAGAAAACTCTCATGCATTTATGCAGTTTCTCAATCTTATGTGTTTCCTTTAAAACCCAACTCCCCCAGTTTCCTAGTGAGATTTTTTGTTTATAGACTTTGATAGGGAAAAAATTGATCACATGTTCTCAATTCCTTTTCCCCTTTTCCATGGGTTTTATAGACCTTCCTGGTGGTGAAAAAATATTGACCTCAAAATACTGACTTCTTTTCCTCCTATTAAATGGGTTTTTGTCCTCTCTTGGATTCCTTGAATTTACCAGGGTCTTCTTTCTTCTTGGGTTTTATGTCAAGGCTTTTCAAAGTTCTCTCTAGTGCTAGAAAAGCTTTCTCTTCAATTCCCAATGTTTTCTCAACATTTTCTCATTTATTTTATTGGATCATGTTGATGCAGGAAAAATTCCCTTCCATAGACATGGGTTCTCCCTGGTGTGAAGTCCCAATTAGACTTCACATTGTTTGGTGTAGGAGACACATCCATATTTTAGCCTAGCTACCATTATTGGATATCAATGAGTATGGAGGTGATACGAAAAATGCAGAGTGAAATATGAACTAATATAAATATTGAAAGTAAAAATATTATAACCTATCCTAACTAGGATAAAACTAACTAAAGTAAAGAGGCAGTAAAACCACCAGTTCCTACTTGCACTCCAAAATAGTCAGTTGTCAAAGAAAAGTCGAGACTAGTGATACATGAACAAAATAAGTGCATGTATCAATTTGAAAACAACAAAATCATTCAACATCATCCATTCATCACTCAAAGAAACAATATTAGAAGAGTAATTTGAATCAAAGTCATAAAATTCATAGAAGAACGATCTATTAAATGAGTAATACGACCTTACATCAGTATTAGAAATTAAAATAAATGAGCCTGAAGTAGTTCACAACAAATACATCACATAGACCATATCAATTTTCCTCAAAAATGGCCCTAAAGGCTTCTTCTCATTAAAGTCTCATAAATAGTTCCAAAAATTACAAAAAAGTGAGAGCCCTTTCAAAGTGGTGCTCATGGGAGTATATCGCTAACAAGTTGCAACTGTTTCTTGTGACTTCTTGGCTTCTCATAGGCAGTTACGACTCTTGGACTTGGTTGGTTTGTCTTTTTCTACTTTGAACATTATACATTGCAACCCAAAAAGAAAAGAAAAAAATATGTCATGCACATCCCTTGGATTTGTCTTTAAAGTAGGCAATCCATACTTCATGATAGTCAACAACTCTAATTATTCTCCTAAAGAGGAGGTCTTCTAATGTAACCTCATATATAGCTGCATCATGGGACATAGTTTCCATATCATTTTTTAAGGTTACCAAGAATGGAACTCAAAAAATTGTTATCCTTAGATAGGGTCGCAATGCATTTATTTAGCACAACTTGGGCAACCCTTTGAGCCATTCCCATGGATAGTATTCTTGAATGTAAGTTGGATTTTAGATCTACAACAACTTCTTCAATTGGCCTTGGATTCCCTATACCTCCTATCTTAGGTAATTTGCATTTATTTGTCAGCCTCTATACTGCTAGATGGATGTAGTTACAATGGCCTATCGAATTCAAATGTCCTTTTCATGTTCCTTTCCTATTTTTTGGCATTTTCAAAGGGTTGCATAGTTCAAATTGTTTTCCTTCTTTATTATTTTCGGAAGATCATGTGGTCTCTCAATTTTCTTTTGGTCATTTCTTCAAATCATCCATTGTTAGGAAGACTCCTTCTAGCTCTGTATTTTTAATCTTGACTTTCTCTCTCATTGTTATCAACTGTGTGGACAAATCCTAGAAATCCTTGAGGATGGTGCAAAGTTGTTTCACCGTGGCCTTTAGCTCTTCTTGTGCTTCAGTGGTTTATGCTCTAAATTCAAGAATGTTGTCCCTATATCCCTTGTAATATCTCACTTTTTTCTTCCAATCCCATTACTTTGGCTTTATATTCTTCAATTTCATTAGCCATGTCTATGAGGTTCTTTCAGAAGCTTAGGTGAATGCCACTCCTGTTGAAGCTATGGCTGGGGGATCTCCATGAATATTTTTTATTATGGGTGTCTTAATGGTAACTATAATTACAGGGGTACCAACTACAATAAGGTTCCTTATTGTTTTCTTCACAATTTTACCTTGAGTCTTATCAAATTGGAAAGAATCAAGATTTTCCATTCTTCTAGTCTTGGAAGGTGTAAGTTCTCGTAAGTTCTCCTAGTCCTAGTTTCCACATAGGGAAAATGGCCTCTAGTGAAGGGTGCACTAGAATAGGTCTCAAGGTTACTAGTATCCATTGGATCAATTCTTTGGGCTTCCTCCTAAGATTTATTTTCCTCTTCTTCCTTTTTTCTCCTTTCTTCTTCCTCGCATTTGAGATTTTTTTCTTTCTCCTTATGGAGTCTTATTCATTCTTGTTCCTCCTTTTATTTCCTCTTTCCCTCTACTTTTAATGTTGCTACAACTGCTTGTTGATGTCTAAGAGCCTCAACTTCCTTTTCTAAACTTTATTTCTTTATTGGTGCTACTCTTTCCACCTCTTGTTGTTGTAACTTTTCTCTGTGTTGAGAGATTCCTCTCATCATGCAGATAAATTCATCATAGTTGGTGGCCCTCTTATGAATTTCCACCTCTGCCCAAGTTTTATATTCATAGGGCCACCTATACTTGCAGGTCTGACAATGCCTATTGGCAACCTTAAGAGGATCATGCTTGTGGAATCTTTCTTCCCCAAAATGGAATGTCACCAGAGTGTCAGCCTTAGCTTGTGGCTTCTTGATGTCTTTGAAACTATAGGAACCCAATCATAAGGGAAGTTATGGCCATGCCAATTTTTTAATCTCTAGCCAATGATGCTCCCACCCCATGGATCAGAGTTTGATATGTTACTTCCTGCAAAGCCAACTTATTGGGAACAAATTTTGTGAATATGTGAGGAGGTTTGGTTGCGCCACATATTTTGATGTAAGTTCCCTTCTACATCACAAACTAGTCCCCAAATTTTCAAATTGCATTCATTTGTTTATATAACATACATGGTGTTGGATCACATAATAGAAATTTAAATAACAAAATGAGGAAATTCGCACATATCTTATGATAATGAGTGTGATACTTGTGTTCCCACAGTTCTAAGCAATAGACATGGATGGGAGGATTGCTCAATTGCCACTACCATCTCATGCCTAAGAAGGTATGCACCATATATACCACTTCTAATAGTTAATAAGACATGTGAAATTTGGGATGTTTCCTTGGTACAATGCGCTTTGCGGTCGACACAATTTCTTCCAAGGTAGCAAAGAGAATGTCTTTGCACTTGAATACATGCCTCGTTGTTGTGATTGTATGCATTAAGGGGGGCCATGATTTCTTGAATTTGTTAGCATAAACTTCTTTATAGAGCCTGCAAAGTAGATTTATTTCCATTTCGTATGGGTACCTCAACATCTTGGTGGGATAGGTATCAGATTGCTTGGTCTTTAAATGTTTATTTGGAACCCACCAATTCTTCATCACTTCTATGACATCTAAGGGAAATTGTATCATCCAGTCCTATATAAGATCAATTTACTCAATATAGAGTTTGTAACATGTGCCGAGGGCCGATGGACTAAATGAAGAGATATATTTTTCTTCCGTGTCTTTGACTATTCTTTTATCCACATCTACATGTTGGATGATCTAGTAGATTGCCTCAGCACAAGGGAACATAGTTGAGTGGGTAGCTACATTATGAAGTCTTGAGAATTTGATTACTTGGTATACCCAAGTCTTTTTCACCTTCTGATAATTGAGGGTAGGTCTCGTGTTGGAACATTTATTAAATCCCCCATCCCCCCACTGGTATGTTATATTTTATCCACAGTGCACAGGGTGTCATCGTGGATGGGGCCTAGGGAATTGGTTATCACTTCTTATTCTTCCTTATCTAAGGTGATTTCAATAACTGTGCCTCTGCCACTCCTCCTTTGGTAAGTGGCCATGGTTGTTCCTATAATCCACTCATGTCAACAACATAAAATATTAGCATCTTTGAGAAATGAAAATGTCAATGTGGAGGAGTGATTTTATGGGAGGTGATCCTATCTGTTATTTCTAAGTGAATTAAGTATGTTGGTAAGGAATTAATATAGCAAATACTAGGTAAGTCGACCAAGGATGTCCTTTTCTTAGGATTTTGTGGCATCTTGACGAGACTACTCAATATTCATAGCCCATGGGACCTCATCATGCCATCAATCAGAATTAGAAAAATATTTTCTCTATGGATAAAATCATACCATGTTGGGGATTAGGTGTAACTTGATATGAAATGAATAAACATAGTTGTAGATAGTCAAAGAGGAATAACTTCGAAGAAAATGGGTGGTTTATAAAGACATTGTTACAACACTTGAGCATGGCGCATTGTGATCAGAACATTGCAATGCATATTGAGCACACACACCATGTTCATCATTGTCACATAACACACTTGATAATGAACTATCGGGTTTTCTATTTATAGTCTCAAGATCCTTGGAATTGGGAAGATATTGTCCAAAAAAACCAGTTGGTGGTTAGAGTTGACTCCATCAAATCCACGTTGCCTAGTCATCTCATCAAAATGACTTGACCCAATAATCCATGCATCCAACTAAAATTTGATTTCTCTATTGGTCAATCCATCGACTGACTGTCTTCAATTTATAGTCGATTGTTCGATCGACAGGCTTGTCAACCACTCGATCGACTGATGTAGATGTCTAGTCAGTCATTCGAACAATTGTTTCCAAATGTTGGTCGATCACTCGACAAACGGAATCCAGGAGAAGTGTGATGAACCATCAGAACCTAAGGTTCCAATCCCCCCCATCAATACACAACTTTGGATATTCAAAAGGTAAAATTAAGTCAGCATGACACCCCCGCATAATTGCAGCTTCTTGAAACCCAAGCATCAAACATATATGGACAAACTTAGCTTCAACCAATGGTTTTGTAAAGATATCAACAATTTGATCATATATTCAGCAAAAAACAAGAGAGACAACGTTCTCATGAACCAACTATCTCAAATAGTGATCTTGGAGCTCAACGTGTTTCATCTTACTGTGTGCAATAGGTATGTCAACAACTTGGATGGCACTTTGATTATCACAGTAGAGTTTATTCAAGTTCTTTACAAGAATTCCAAGTTCACCCAAAAGTTGGTGAATCCATATTGCCTTTATACCTGCATTAACAGTGCCATGATACTTTTCTTTTGTAATCAATAAAGAGACTACCTTGTGTTTCTTGCACAACCAAACCAACAGTCTAGTGTTGAAGAAAAACACATAGCCCTAAGTGGAATTTCAATCATCATTATCATCTACCCAATCAGAGTCGGTTAATCTGACTAATGAATATGAACTTCGACAATATTTGATACCAATATGAGAGGTATCCTTAAGATAGCGAACAATCCTTTTGACAACTTTACAATGGATTTATTGGAGATCATGCATAAACCAAGAAATCACACTAACAACAAAATAAATGTCAGGTCGATTGTGTGTGAGATAAATAATATTTTCGACCAGTTGTTAATAGAGGGTAGCATCGACTTTGGGAGACTGACTAGTTTTATTCAAGTTAACTCCATACTAAAAAGGAGTATCACATGGCTTGCAAACTGGAATTTTACAACATGTTAAGATATCCATTACATATTCGGATTGATAAATTAATAAACCATTAGATAGAGGTAATACTTGAAGACCCAAAAACTAATGCAGAATACCTAGATCTATCATGTCAATGGAGTCAACAAGTTGTTACTTCAATCTAAGAATGAGATCATTATTATTGCTAGTTATAACAAGGTCATAAACATATACAACAATAATCAGAGTATTTACATGAGTATGGAGTACATATAATTTGTGATCATATTCACAATGTTTGAAACCAAGTTGAAGAAAGAAATTGTCTATCTTAGCATACCAAGCTCAGGGAGCTTGATTCAAAGAATCAATAGACTTTTGAAGTCGACAAACCAACTTATAATATGTTAGAAATCCAGGAAGTTGTTCCATCAAAATTTCTTCAAAGAGGTTTCCATGAAGAAAATAACTCTTCACATCCATCTCGTGGATCTGTTATCCAAAACGATCAGTAAAAGAAAGAATCAGTCGAACAAAGTTCATCTTTGCAAAAGGGGAAAATGTCTCAGTGTAGTCAATGCCTTATTGTTGAGAAAATCCCTTTGCAACCAAGAGAGATTTATGACACTCAAAAACACCTTCATAGGTAAATTTTGTCTTGTAGACCCATCGACACTTCACAATGTTCTTCCTTTGAGGTCGGGGAACTAAATCCCAAAATTGATTCTTCAACAAAAAATCTATTTCATTATACATAGCTTGTTCCCATTCAGGATTTCCTTGTGCATCAGAGTAGGTAACATGGTCATAAGATTAAATCACATGAGTAATCAAGGTAACACTTGCATGTTACTTCTAACTACGAGGTTATTGGCCTAAAAATCATCATTGACATCAGGACCAGCAGCTTTGAGTGTCTTGTCAACCCATTTGGGTAGAAAAGGGTGAGTTGATGTCCACTACAAAGGGTCAATCAGAAGTCAGAACAGTTTTAGTCAAAGGAGATGGAAAATTAGTCAAGACAAAAATCGAGTGACCAATCGACTCAAGAGTTGATGACCTAGTTGAAACATGAATAGAATTTGATTGTCCAATCGAAGGACTAAAAAAATAGGAGATCGAGTGTCATAAACAACATCAAAGCACTCATACTGTAGTGATCCAAAGGAGGCATTCAACAACTTAATGCTAGAAGAAATATCATCAAAGCATACATTTCTTATGATATATGCCATTTGATAGGGTCAAACTGTTTATAGGCTTTAAACTCTTCTGAGTATCCCATCATGATGCAAGCATGACTCTTTGCATTTGATTGCTTTCTGCAATTGTCGAAGATATGATCCCAAACAAAACATTAAAACAGGTGGAGGTGGCCAACTGAGGGATTTCTTCCACACCATCATTTGACTAGAGTCGCATAAGGAACAACTTGAGTTGAGGTGTGATTGAAAAAATAGTTTGCACAGTAAATAGATTCAACCTGGAAGCAAGGAGGAAAAGCTTTGGCCTGCAAAAGACATCAAGCCATTTCAACTAACATTCATTTTTTGCATTTTACCACACCATTATGTTGAGGGGTATGAGGAATTGACTGTTGCAATTCAATACTATATCGAAATAGGTATTCTTCAAAGGGTCTATTCACATATTCACCACCATTTTCTTATCTCGAACACTTGATGGGTTAACCACATTGCTTTTCAGCAAAGGCCTTGAATTCTTTGAATTTTTCAAAGAAATTATTCTTATTTTTCAAGAAATAAACCCGAGTGAAACAAGAGAGATCAACAATAAAGGTAAAAATATACCTTGCACCTTCTAAGTAAGGTGGATTGATGCAAAAAACATCATTTTGAACCAACTAAAAAAGGTTCCGCTCTCGCCAAGATTTGCTACAGTCAAAAGGTGCATGATGATGCTTGCCCGACACATATCCTTTACAGAGTCCATCAGGGAGGAAAAATTTAGGTAGACCAACAACCATATTATGTGGTGTCATCAATTGCAAACTTTGAAAAATTAGGTGTCCAATTCATTCATGCCAAACTCAACTTCAGTCATCAATCTGACAAATAAGAGAAGTCGGTTTAGAGTCGAGTCGATTCGTGTCACAAAAATTATACAAAATGTCCTTTGAGTCAAGAAAACCTCTAGCGACAATCAACCGACCTTTCTTCAAATCTCAGAAAAAGAATCGATCTGTCCAAAACTCCACATTCTTACATGTCTATGTTAATTGAGAAACCGACAACAAATTAGCACTGAGGTTCAGTTCATGATAGAAATAGACAATTCTCCCATGTTGACAGGGAACATCACCATGACTAGCAATGTCAAGAGCAAAGTCATCGACGACATTGATCTTTCTCTCCACATATTTACTTAAGGATTTCAACAAGGAAGTCTCCTTGACCATATGATGAATGCATCCATAATTCACTACCCATTCATTTTACGCGGAGTGAGAAATCAATGATTGAAAATTTCTGACGTGGAAGGTGAAATTATCAGCGGGTCGGTGAACAACAGACACATCTCCTTCAAGTCCCTTGACCTTCCCCTCTAATTCATCTCTCTTCTTGTGGAATTTTCTCTCCACGTGTCCAATATTTTCACAATACTGACATGTCTTCTTCTTCTTATTCTTATGAGGTGCACATGTCTTCCCTTTAGTGTTTTGGTCGAGGCATGCCTCTCTTTGTATAGGAGTATCAAACCGTCCTCTTTCCTTGTAATTCACCTTTCCCTTTCCCTTGAGCAAGTGAGCTTGGTGTTTATTACCAAGCTTTCCTTCATCAAGAAACATGTGTTTATCAGTAATCAATAAGCCACATAAATCTTCAAAGGCGTAATCCTTACCATCTTCCTTGAGTGTCTGCCATTTGGTGTGGAAAGTTGAAATGAACACGTCGAATGGTGTTCTCAGATTCATCGAGACCAGCTTGATGAGTTGTTCATCTTTATTTTGAAAATTCTTTCCACATTCACCAAATTATAATTGTAGTTCCTTCGCATGCACCAAATAGTCCTCAATTACATCAAAATAATGAGGATCAAGAGAGATCAAATCTTTCTCCAACTACATGACATGGCTTTAATCAACTTTGTTGAATAGAGATTTCAACTTATTCCAGACTTTATGAAGGAATTCAATTCTACTGGTGTGAAATCAAATCTCCTAAAAGATATAGGTCATGATGACCACCACAAGCTCATCCTTCTTTCCATCAACATTGAACTTCATCTTATCATCTATTGGATCTAGAATTGCAGTCTTCATATATTTCCATAGTTCTTTGCTCTTCAATAGGGTTTCCATATATGGTGCTTATACAAAATTATTTGATACATTCAAAACAATGAGATCAATATTCGAAGCCATATTCAAGATCTAAAAAATCTTATTTGTTTCCACAAATTGCAGTCAACAAATCATCGGCCCAGAGTCAATCACAATAGATCCGACTCAGTAATATTTGCGGACAATGGGCGAGGTCTAAACCATTATCTTTGATACCATGTTGGGGATTGGGTGTAACTTGATACAAAACAAATAAATAGAATTGCAGATAGTCAAAGAGGAATAAATTCAAAGAAAATGAGTGGTGTCTAAAGATATTGTTACAACACTTAAGTACAACATATTTTGATTAGAACATCACAATGCATATTGAACATGCACACCATTGTCAAAAATGGAACATAACACACTGGATAATGACCCATTGGATCTACTATTTACTGCCTCAAGATCTATCGAACTCCCATGAAATCAAGAAGATCTTCTCCACATATAAACATCGTTGGTTACAGTTGACTCTATCAAATCCACGTTGTTTAGTTGGTGTGTGTTAGCACACTTTTTCCCCCTCCAAATGAGCTTATATAACAAGAAAAAAAAAACAACGAGGAAGAGCGTTCTAATTCAAGGAGAAATTACGTGAATTGTCATGGGAAATACCCCTCTCTGTTTGGGCTGGTGCATCCCAACCTTGGGGGGGAGGGGGTGGGGGGTCCCTAGGGTACTTTTATCTCATCTTGAGGTCTAATTTTCTGCAATTATTGACAAAAACAACAACTAAAATGTCTTGGACAACGTGTAAGAACTGCCCAAGATGTTAGGAAAAGTAGAGTTTTATGTTGCCTGGAGGGATCATGCGGGGTTAGCACAAGAGAAGATAGAAGAAGCAAGAAAGAAACCACTTAAAATATAGCTTAATATCAAAATAAATGGTAAAAACTACTAATCTAATTGGAAGAATAAAACCAGATACCAACAAGAAGGAAAGTTCGCAAATAAACACAACACTAATTTATTATAGGCTTGCCAAAGGGTTGATTGTGACACAATCAACAAGTCCACGACCATTACAATGACTATCCTTGCTCAAAGAGAGAGTACTCATGAGGATGCAGGCAACTCCAATTCGTATGCCATAGTACCAATATTTTGCAACACCTTATAAGGGCCATAGTACTTTGGTGATAATTTATTATCCTTCTTGGCTTGCTTGAGGGACATTTGTTTGTATGGTTGTAGTCTTAAAAACACCCAATCCCCTACTTCAAAACTGTAGTTGACAGTCTTAAAAACACACCAATCCCCACTTCATAAAACTTTTTTCACCAATTTATGTTGATATGTTTGTTGTTTCATGTGATTTTGTGCCATGGTCGTGTTTTCCTTAAGATTTGGAGAACTTGTTGTTGATGTCTATGTGATCTTCCAAATCGCTTGAACCTAAGAATTTTCTTTTAGAGAAGAAATGATGGAAGGATGTTGGTATCCATAGAGTGCCATAAATGGTACATTCTTTGTTGCAAGATGAAAGGAAGTGTTATACCACCATTCTACCAAGGGTAAACCATTTGAACCATTGTGTTTGTTTAGATAGACAAGCAACGTGAAAATGTAGCCTTTCTAGACATTTGTTCAAATATCTCGGGTTTGTCCATCATATTGAGGGATGATGATGAGCTATGAGCCAATTGAGTACCCAAAAGAAAACAATTATGTCCAAAACTAGTGAAGATAGACTTTCTCTAACCACACACCTTTGGGTTTCCATGTAGTTTTTGAACTATATCTAAGAATGCAAGGGTAAATTGTACTAGTTTTGAAGGGATGAGAAAGTGCAAAGTGTATGTACTTGGTCGGGCCTATCAACAATCACCATGATGACACTCTTTTCCTTCAGACTTCAGTAACCATATGATGAAATCCATAGAAACCTCCTAACTTGACATGATGGTTGTAAATTACCTAGGGTCTTAATTGTTTCAATCTTATTTTTAGTTGGAAAACCAAAATTCGCTATAAACCTTTGAACACTTTGGCACATCCTATAAAAATCCTTCTTAATTCCCATGGTAGGTTTTCAAAATTCGAAAAGCCTCCCAACGAGAGCTTTTACCTAAATAAAAAATTTCTTTGTTGGAGTTGGAGTTCCCATATAAATATAAGCAATCTTTGTACCTAGTGAATCATTTTTCCATGAAAATGTATCCATGAATCGAATCTATACAGTAAACCTTGAATGAGAGTCCACACATTTCTTTCATTCTTCCATTCATCCCTCAAGCTTTCTCATATCCAATCGAGTTGGATGATCGAGATAGCATAGAGAAAGGCTCCATATTCATCCATTCTTGAGAGTGCATTTGCCTAAACATTTTTCTTCCCTTTTTTAGATGATTTTAAAAATCATAACCCATTATCTTGGTTAACCATTTTTGTTATTCTTTTGAAGATAGTCTTTGTTCCAATAAGTATTTAAGATTCAATATCATGATCTAGTTTTGACCTTGAAGTGCCTACCTTCCATAAGGGTGCCATTTCAATGCATGTGTACTTCCATCATTTACTCTCATAATGGTTTGTGTAAGTCCTTTCCCTTGAGTGGTCAACTTAAAAATCCAAGGGCCTTCCTCCTTGCATCAGGACAACACCAATCCATTTCACGAGGCATCACATTCCACAAGAAGGTTTTGATAAGTCCGGTGTGGTCAGATGATCTTACACATCACCCCAGTTGTTCAAAGTTTAGTTGCACTGAATCCATTAGCAAATCTCCTAGTTAGGCTATTAGTTGTATATTCTCCTATAGTTCAACAACCATAGAGGGAACTCATTAAACCTAAAAATCCTAGATTCTTTATTGCTTTTAGTAATCAGCCACCATCATGGAATTAATCTTGTTGTGGTCTACCTTGACACCTTCATGAGATACACATGACCCAAATACTCTACCTCCTCACCCCAAAGAAACATTTGAACAAGATTTAAGGTTGTTGCTCCTTTAGTATAGCTATTCCTATCAAATATGTCACATGATCCTCCCAAGACTTGTTATAGATTAGTATATCATCAAAAATACCAACACAAATTTTATAAGGAAGGTCTTGAAATGGAAAATTCATCAACCCTTGGAATTTGTGGAGTCCAAAAAAGGTTCTGACCAAAAATTCCCAATGGACTCAAGGCTCGAATGTTTTTCAGATATCTTCTTCCTTCATTCTAAGCTAATGATACCGAATAGAGATCTGAATCCCAGGAACAGATTGCTCCACAGTTCATCTAACAATTCATCAATGATGAATGGGAAACTTATCTTAGCTAGTGATCTGGTTGAGCTCTCACAGAATCTGGGCACATACGTCATGAGCTATGTTTCTTAAATACCATTACCATTGTAGATTAAGAACTTAGTTAGATCTAGTAATGCCAAATTTCTAATATTTTTTCAAACATACACTCAATTTCACTCCATGTAGGCAGGGTATCTCAGACGGCCTGAGTAAAAGAAGGGGTCAATCAGAATAGTGTGAATATCACAGATCATGATTTTGGAGTAGAATTCTTTGGGAATATCTACAAATACTCTTTGAATGCTTATCAATGATCCCTCGAGATCTAGGGGAATAGATGGTTTAGACGTTTAGTCATCTAGAGTATAAAGTTTCAGTAATTAACTTGATGCCCATTTTAATAATTTTGTCACCTTATTTTATCACCTTACTAGGTTTCCATGTGGTACCTCTTAGCTCCATTTCTTTTCCCTTCCAATGAAATTTCATGAAAGTTCTTGAAAATTAAAAGCCATTGTTCTTAGTGATTGTAACCATTTGATTCCTAGTATAACATCTGCATCACCCATGGGTATAGTAATCATTGGACCATTCATTACACATTCCCAAAGTAAGATATTGATCTTATTTGATTTTCCTCATAAATTGATAGTTCCTCCATCCAAGTAATCATTACTTGAAACTCAGTGCCAGATATACAAAGCTAACAGAGCTATTACTAATTTATAATGAATGAAATTAAGTGGTACTACCAGAATCAATTAAGATTGTTACCTTTTGATATATCCTGATTCGAGGGTTTGGAGGAGGATAATTCCAAACAATGGTATTACATGATATCGTAGAGTCAACTCAAAAGAAATTGCTTCTACATTTTCAACTTGATATGGTTCTTGTTCTGTTCTCGCTTCTTCTTCCTCTTCACACCATATGTAGAATAATTTATTCTACCCACACTTATGTCCCTACCTGCATTCTGTCACACAATTAAAGCATAAACCTTTTTTCTTTCTTTCCTCCAATTGTTGAGGTGTCAACCTGTGGTTGAGGTTTTAGAAGAAGGAACATAATTCTCTCAATAGATGTTAGGGTTGGTCCCTTCTAGTAGCCATGCTATTTTACTTTCAACATTTCTACACCCTAAATGTACTTCAATGATTTGGGTTCCAAATGCTAACCCTCACAAGAGGTCGCACATCCCAGAAAGTTCCTATGAATACATCAATCATGCTCATCTTGGAATACATGTTACCTTTATATCCAATCTTGAAGTTCTCAATGTGCTCAGAACTAAACCCTTTATTGAGATTTATCAATCATAAAGAAGGATGACATCCTTGTAATTCCAGTGCTATCAAACTTTGGCGAAAATTGTCCAAGTGAAGAGGATTTGTGAGAACAAAGCCATCGATACCATACAAATTGATTGGGTTCTAAATATAAAGAAGCAATGAAATTCCTTTAAAAGTCACACATTTAGTGTAGATCAAAGAATTGTTCCATCTATAATATCCATGTTATAGGATGTTTAGCATCAAACTTCCTCATATCTATCTTAGAAAGGGTTGGTCTTCAACCCAAGGTTAGAGTTTATCCATTCTGATTCATCTTCCTTGTGGTTCCCTATCATGAATTTCATGGACAAGATTTTCACTTTCGTGTGTCCTCTCTATTATGAAAAAATTTCAATCCTTCCATAATCTCCTCAACCCACCCAGACTTTGTCTTGATTTGAATGATACTATTAGGAAATTTTCCAATCCTTCCATGATCTCCCTTTTTAAACCATCCATCTTAGTATCCATTATTTCCTCCAACTTAGCTTCCCTTGAATCCATCATCCCTTGTAGTTCATATTTTGTTATTGTCTTTTTTTGTAAATCATTTATGTCCCTACACATATCTTCACCTTCATCAAGAGTCCAAGTAGAACTGTCTAGAGGCTTAGATGGTGTAGAAGTTCCTTTTATTGGTGGCATGTTGGCCAATTATCACTTTAAACCTTGATTTTGAGGTGGTTCTGCTAGACAATCTTTCTTTCATTGTATCTCTAAAATTTTGGCCCTTCTGGGTATGAAAATTTGTTTTTTGTAGTTCTCTGATATTTCTTCTCTACAATGCCACGAGTCTGATCAAAATTGGATGTGCCAAGTGGAATTTATGGTAACTTCTCCACAACTTGTTGATTTTTTGTCTTTCCAGGAGATTTCACTTGTATAGAGTGCCCCACACAAAATAATTGATATACAATTCTGAAAATTGTACCAGAAATACTACAGATTGTTCATTATCCAATGCAACTAGTCTCACTCAATTTGGATACTTGAGGAATAATTTATGATTGTTTTACCTGGAACACCTTCTTGAGACTAGCCAATAGGACTAGTCAGATACCCTATATTCCACAGGGTGTATCTACAAATGTAAGATGACCCAGAAGCTGAAATTTTTATCACAGATACCTTAATAATTTTTTTGAATATCCTTTAGATTTCAAAGTTTGAAAAGTTACAAAAAAAAATTCATAGCGAAAATTCTGCAATGACTAAATTCAGGATGATTCCAAAAACCTATCTTACACAAGTTGTACCTCTGAAAGAATAAGGCCTCAGGAGCTGAAATTTGAACCCAACGTACCTTGATCCTTCTACTAAATATCCTCCAAGGGGTTCCTTCCTTTGGATTTCAGAGTCTGAAAAGTTACAGAAAAAATTTCGTAGCGAAAATTTTGCGATGACTAAATTCAGGATGATTCCAGAAACTTATCTTACACAAGTTGTACCTCCGAAAGAATAAGGCCTTAGGAGCTTAAATTTGAACCCAACGTACCTTGATCCTTCTACTAAATATACTCCAAAGGGTTCCTTCTGAAACGTCATAGAAAAAAAAATTATAGCAAAAATTCCAAGGTGTCTTAGATGTAACAGTGAAACTCCAAGACCTTGACCTTTGATACCAAAGATTAAGAACCAAATATCAAGATAGCATAGAAAAAACTCAGAATAAGTACTCAATGCCTTGAAAAAGATAGAATTTCAGATAATAAACCTCTTCGAGGGGGAAACCTCCTTATATACCACATAAATTTCCAAATACAAGATGATTCCAAATGAAAATGCCTCCTTGGTATATATAGGAGACTAGGAGGTACAATTACAACTAATGGACCCAACCTGACATAAATAAAATAACATTACTAATGTAATATTCCCCAATTAAGGGGTAATGTGCCAGTATTTAGGGCTTGACAGAAGGGGAATAATGTGTTTTGAATTTAAGGGAGGAAGAGAAATGCATGGAGTGTTAATTTGGGAATAACACATGTTCTTGGGATAAATTTGGTTCAGATATGCATGAGCTAGCCAATGGGAGAATGAGCCCTATATTTTAGGGATTTAGCGTTTAAGAGATAATTAAAAGGTTTTTTAACGGGATTTATTGAATGGAAAGTGAGTTAATAACGAGTGAGAGGAAATTAAGTGGTGATTTAAGCATTTATTAGCTGAATCACATCCATGAGACTACCACCTCATCCACACACCCCCTTTTAATTAATTAATTCTTCACTTAATGTTTTTAACCTTGGAAAGTGCACCCCTCATTAATTATGCAACCCAACCGCCACATGTCACATTGTATCACCACCATATGTCAGAATTTGACGCTGCCACTTGTCACCTTTGGAGCCAACCACCCTTGCTATAATTAGAAATGGCTAAAAATAGGGCCCAACTCCTAAAAAATAGGGAACTATAAAAAATATCCAGGATGACTAGGAGAACACCACCATGTGTCAAATGTAGAAAAATAGACACTACTAAAAATATAATATCGTCCCATGTCAATGATATCATACTCATCGGATTTTATTTTTCGTGAGGATCCCAAATATGCAATCAGAATTGGCATGCGATCACTGGAGCTCAACTTGCTAGAAATAGAAATTACCTTCATAATCCCCATAAAAATGTTATCAGGTGCAGTATCGTGTAAGGACCAACCCTGTATGCTCAATATTGTCAAATGAGTCTTCAATCATTGTCTCCTAAAAAGTAGGGTCATCTTCTATATACAGACATATCTCTCAAATGCATGTGAAACCAAGCCAACTCTAACTATGAAGCAAAAACAACCATATATTGATCAAGTACATGTCTTTGATGGGAACCAAACTCTAACTCACACAAGTAATAAACTCTGGGAAAATATTTGAATGCCGGCCAAAATAGTGCACGCTAGATTTTAACCCTCAATATTTTCAAGGGTGAAAATATAGGGGTTAACAATGGCAACTCATGGGGATGGGATCCCCCTTGGGATGTAGAGAACCATATGAATCTTTATGTCTGTAAAATTGGATTGATGTTGTATGATAACTCTGTAAAATGTACCAATGATACTCTATGATAAACTGAAAAGATATGTACCAAAAATACTCATGCAACTATGTGGAAGAAGAGAAGGCCCTGTAAGATGACCAAGAAAATATCGTAAGCCTATCCAATGGGCCATGGATTCAAATCAATATAAATATCCCACTAAAACATAAGGGGTCTCATCCAAATCCACTATCAGCTACCACCCAATATGTACACTCCTCCATGTGGTAAATGTGTTGATGTTGACACACGAGAAAGAGTCAGTTAGTTAGATGTCAATAAAGTAAACACCTTCCAAGTGCAAAGGAATACCACCAATAATGGAAATGGGTCCTAAGGTACAAGCACAACCTATCACTATGAAAGATGTTATGAAGTCAAACAATGACAAGGATCATACAACCAAGGCCCAATAATAGTCAACCTTGTTGAATGTGAGGTAACTGCGAAAGAGGCTAATGACTACCAAGGTGCTCTACTTATGGATAATCTGTAGATAATGCATTGGATTTGATACAGGATGATCTGCTAAAAAGAAGAGCAATGATGTCTCTCTTCCCTTAGCGTGAAGTGATAACTCAAGAAGATACAAGATGAAAGAACTAGGTACCATATCCCTATTTCTAAATGAGGAAAATGATTGGCTCAAATCAAAAGACTCGATGATAAGGAATGAAGAGACAAGACATAAGAAAACTCAAGGATATCCTATGTCTCTTCAACTACCCATCCTAAAGGCTCAATGCTTTGGGAAATATGACAAACGGGACCCCCATACAGGCTCACTCTAATGATAGACACAAAGGCTCAGAATGTGAAAGATAAGACACTTAGATTTTTGACCCATGAATAACAATAGTGGGTAGTCACTATCTTATGAAAGGAAAGACACACAAGACATGACCACATGCTGAAATAATTTGGAAAAAAACAACGACACTTAAAGAAAAGGCTAAAAAGTAAATACTGAAAGGAAAAACACTTGCAAAGGAAAGTAAATTTTTGTTCAAAAACTATTAAAAAACAGTAGGAAGGAAATAATGAAATGACAATGCACAAAGGAAAAAGGACCTACTCTAATACCTTCCAAAAGCCCAAATTGTTGGGACTAGGTCCCTCATTGGAAGAAGTACTTCAAGCATTTCCCATTAACTGGAAGCCCCATAAGATCACCCTCCAAATTAGCCATGTGAAATGTGTTAGGTCCCACCACATAATCAATGTGGTATGGGCCCAACCAAAAGTTATCAAACTTTTCGTGGTCACCTGAATTCTTGTTTTTCCCATCCCACAACAATACCATGTCGCCAACCTAGAATTGCTTTCCTTTTTCCTTTCTATCAAATTCTTTCTTGATTTGTTCTTGATAATACGTGAAATGTGTATATGACATAAGCATATCTTCCTCTAGTTGCACCAACTCATCAATGCGGTTTTGCAATGCTTCCTTGTTGGTGGAAAACTATCCCAATAACTTATATGCTGGAAATTTCATGTTAATAGGAAAAAGAACATTCAATCCATAGACCAACTCAAAAGGACTCTTACCAGTTGATATTTTCCTTGTAATTATGTCCGCCCACAAAGCAGATTTGAGACAATTGTCCCAAGCTATCTTGTTATCCCTGACTATTTTTTTTATTATCTTGATAATATTTCTATTGCCTGACTCTGCTAAATCGTTCCCCTATGGATAATAATTAGCCGCATGGGCCAAAGTAATATGATACTGAGATCAAAAACCAAGCAACTCAATTGATCTAAACACACCAACATTATCACTCACAAGCTTTTTTGGAACTCCGAACTTAGTGAGGATATTCTCCTCCAAGAACCTGATAATAGTATCACTAGAATATGTTTCAATGGAATTGCTTCAAGGCATCAGGTGAAGTAATATGTAGCTACTAATATCCATGTGTACCAATCACTAAAACTTTGCAAGAACTGTCCAATTAAATCAAGACCCCATTTATGGAAAGGGACTTCCACTGTCATTAGATCTACAGGCAAAGCAAGAAGCTTTTGCTTTCCTTCAAATCTCAAGCAAGCCTCGCATGCTTGAACATATGAATGTACATGTTTTAAAAGTGTTGGCCAATAATAACCTGCATGCATAATCGTGTGTGTAGTGTTTCAAGCAGAAAAATTCCCACCACACACTCTAGAATGAAACTCTTTCAAGAGCTCCTTGGACTCATCAACGTCCACACATCGCAATATGACTCCCTCGGGATTCCTCCACCCCAATCGACCCTGCCAAAAACAATACTTGGCAGCAAGACATTGCAAATATCACTTTTGCATCTTGGTAAATTTAGGAGGACACGATAATTTTTTCAAAACTAGAAGAACATCTTGTTACCAATCTGAATTCCTAAAAGGATTAATTAAAATATTTACCTGAGGACTTACCTGTTAATCTTGCATCGCTTCCAAGTTCTTTGTTTCCATCAAATTTTCTATTCCTTGGAATCTAACCAACTTGGTAGGCCTCACCTCAAGGTCATATTCTTGGATATTTGTGATCCACCTCCCCCTGGTTCTGTTGCAAACTTTTTGAACTAAATTTTACTTAACCATGGAGTGGGGGACATAAGTTATAATCTGAGAGTTGCAAAAATAAGGCCTAAAGTAGGCCAACCCATTCATGAGAGAATAGGATTACTTTCCCATTAGTTTATAGTTCAGTTCTGATCCCTACAAGGCCTTTCTCATGAAATCTATGGGTTTCTCCAATCCATCATCATTTTTCTACGAACGCACAACAACCATAGCAGAGTCAAAAGCAAATGAGAAAAATTGAAAATCTTTCTGATAATTAGGACAAACAAGAACAGGTGAGTGATACAAAGCCTATTTAATATCGTTGAAAACCTTCTTGGTTGCATCACTCCACTTCATATCATGTCCTTTCTTCAGCATATTTGATATTAGCTTGACTATCTCCACGAAGTTGGGGATGAACTGCCTCAGGAAGTTGATCCTGTCGAAGAAGAAATGGATGGTTTTTTGCTAGATAGAAGAGGGATTCTCTTGATTCCTTTCACCCTTTCAAGATCAATCCTTACACCCTCCTTGGAAACTATGTACACGAGCAACTTTCCTTCAGACACCCCAAGAATTGACTTCTTTGGGTTGAGTAAAATGCTAAGAGACCTGCACCTGTCAAAATGTTTCCTCAAATGATTAATATGATCATTTTTGTTTTTAGAATAAACATTTATGTCATGCTGGTATACTCCTATGAACATAAAAAGCTAATTTGAAAAAATCCATAGTACGCTGAAAAGTAGCACTAACATTCATTAAACCAAAAGGAATACAAATGTAAGAATAATTTCTCTAAGAAGTTATAAAGGTCATCTTATACGCGTCCCTCTTTGCAACCAATACCCAGATGTACCCTGAGAATCCATGTAACATGGACATCATACCTGATTCAATAATTGCTTGCAAAACATGATCCATGTTGGGTAATGGGTAGTTGTCTTTGATACACACACAGTTTAAATTTCAAAAGTCAACGCATATGAAGATCTCACTTGATTTCTTCCTTACTGGCACATAGTTGGCCACCCAATGGGAGCACCCAATTGGTTCAATGATTTGGGCTTCATACAAATTTTGAAACTATTTTTGGATATTGGGCGCCACCTTTGGGTTCATGAATCTAAGTCTCTATCCGAAAGGTTTGGTGCCCTCCAATAATGGTATCGCATGGTTAATGATTTTAGGATCATAAGCTTTTAGTTCATAATAAGACCATGCGAATACATCCTTCTATTCCTTTACCAAGTTCACAATCATTGGTGTGTCCCTGTTTCCAATGTTGTTTTCATCCACCTATTGGTCAAGAAAATATTTATTAGTTCCATGAAATACATTAGATCTATCAAACAAATTTTCTAATGGAACCAAACACCTAGGATTTTTGTTGGTCTTGATTTGAATCATGGGAACCTCTTCGGCCTCCTGAATCTCAACAATGGTATGGTCAGTAAACTCATTAGCAAGATTCAAAAAATTCAAGACATGCCTATCATCCTCAAACAATTGCCATGATCATGTGTTATCCAAAGCAAAAGGGCGAAAATAAACTTCAACCATGTGCATAATATAAGGATTATTAATCCATGGTTGGAACAGGGTAGCAACAGTTTCCAAAGAGTTGACCATTTCATTCAAATTCTTATCAATATGAGAAATATTGAATGCATCAAAATACTCAATTTCATCCCAAATTTCATTTAAATACCTCTTTAGTTGTTGGTTATGAGCTTCACATTTCACTCTTACTTGATTAACCACAATCTCATAATCACCTTCCACCTTCAACAGTTTGACTCCCATCTTCCTAGCTTTTTTCAATCCTAACAACAAAGCCTCATACTCTAGCATATTGTTAGTGCAATCAAATTCTAAATGAGTATAAAATGGAAAATTCATACCTGAAGGGTAAGTGATGACAACCCCTGCACCTAATCCATGTCTAGAGCATGCACCATCAAAATTCATAGTCCAAACATCATAGTGCTCATGCATCTATACAAATGGAAAGGGACCTTAGGAGTATATATAAGCATGTATGTGCCCAAATCTATCTCTTCCACGTCTGGATATTGAAGGTTTGGGTAGAGTATGTCATTTTCCCCAATGTGCGGGTCCTCAACATGGTGCAACATTTTTTGTTCCCTTTATAGTCTTACCTTTTCAACCTATGAGATAGGAATGTTTGTATAGGATAGATCCATCTTAATAGAAACCCCTACATCTGCATCCCACTTTCACGAAAGGAGCATGCCCCACTATATAGGACAATCAATGACAAGTACATCCATAATCAATACCTTCTAGGGACATGCAAGTAAACAAACCTGAAGATCTTTGATGACTCTGCAGCAAGGCACCTCTCTTACATCCACTGCTTGTACACTCTAATATGGTATGGTTATCTGTAATTTGAGCTCATGCATAACTTCAAGAATCATAGTATTGTTAGATGCTACAGAATCTAGCATATAATTTCTTAATATCAAACCATTAACCATCAATGAAACATAGAAAGGAGTAGGATTATCCATAGCCTTACTAATACCAAGAAAGACTTGAGGGTTATCATCTACATGGTTTATCACATTTGTAGTTCCCATAAATCTATAAATTACTTCTCTATTAATGAGCATGTGAATTAACTCTTTCAAAGGCATATGAATATTGAGTTTTGCAATCTCATTTTCTAAGAAAAAACCAAATGATTCAAACTAAACTGGAAGAGCAAACAAAGGAGGAGCATTCTTACTTACCTAAGCCATGGAAGTCTCACCTCTAGGAAATGATGGAGTAACTTGAGCCTTACCCTTGTGTGCATATTTTTTTGTGATCTCAGCCACCATGATTGCGCCAACTGCAATGGCTCTCTAGATGTCCTTTGGAGTAACCTGCCATGTGTGAATAGGATGCATATTTGGTTGCAAAGACTTCCATTGATTTGGGTCAAATTAGAAATCACTGTGAGGTTTAATCTTGGTAGCATATGAGGCTTGAAATATATGTGGTTCATCTATGGGATCAAAGTTAAACACCATATTGAGGGTATGCTCTTGGTCATCTGACTAATCATCTTTGGGTTCAAGTAGGCACATAGCTTGAGAAAAGACATCGCATAAGGATTCACTATGAGGGAGTCTACAAGAATGACAATATATACTAGAAGAGGCATAGTCAAGGTAATTGGTTCCAGATGTTTGCACTTGGGATTTCTACTCCTCGTTCCTTTTGGCATATTGGTAGGGTTTCTTCTGCTGGCAGGGTTTAGGAGGTGAGATAACAAGCTGATTTTGTAACATTTTTTCAACCTTCACTACCCTATTACTCAATTCATTTACTAACCCAAAAGTTGCATCTTTGTTGGTTCCCTCCTCTTGTTTAGGTTCTAGCAATGGTGGCATAGGAGGGTTTGAGGTTCTCTTATCCTATCAGTCAAGCAATTGTGTAAGAGGGACTTACACCTTCAAGGCCAAGGAAAGGTAATTCTCAATTTGTATGGCCTCATTATAATTAGCATTCAATGTTTATGGTTCCTTATGCCTGATCAACGGACCCAAAATTCCATCAAACTTCCCTAAATAAGAAATTAAAGCAAACTCAGCATTACATCTAATAGTATTAAGGATTTTATGATAAGCTTTAGAAAAGTGTGTCTTAAATTCCAAAATAGTTTCATTCTCTTACTTATTAATATTTAAAAAGTTTTTGAGTAAGAGAGATGTGTCATATTTTTCACCCCATCTTTCTAGGAGCTTGGTGTTGAAGGAATTCCATCCATCAATGGAATTTTTTGGAATGCCCTTGTACTATGTGCACACTTCACCATCCAATGTTGAGACAAACATGTTCATTACCATGTCCTTGTGTTCAACTACCTTGTCATCGCATACCTTCTAACATTGATCTATGTGGTCTTGCACATTAAGGGTGTTATTCCCCTAAAACTTCGATAAATGTTTGACATAGTTAGTAGTAGGAAATGCATGAGGCTGCCCCTAAATTGCAGTAATTTCCAATGGAGCATAAGCATTAAAAGTGAATATAGTTTCCATAATGCTTGAAATTGAAACTCCTAAAGTACTTGAAACAGTTGAAGTACTAGAACTTAGAACAATTAAAGCATACAAGGATAGGGTAGATGACACCTGAGGTGCCAAAGTACTTACCACGATGCTAAAAGTTGCAGTAGTGAATGGAAGAGATACCTAAACCTATTATAGAACAATTGAACCAACTATGAGAGTAGGACTAGCAGTGGGAGTGATGAAATAACTATTTTGAAACAAGTGTTTCAACTCACTGAGGGATGGAAATAGTCCTTGAGTGGGGTCGAATTGGGATGCTTTTTGTAGGTTCCCCTATGAAGTCACCCCTGTATCCTACGGAGTTTCTAGATGAGAGAAACAAAATAAAAAAATTAAAGTAAAAACTCATTGAATGGTGTGTTACCAAGGCTTGCATTCCCCGACAACAGTGCCAATTTGTTAGCACACTTTTTCACCCTCCAGTTGAGTTGATATAATAGAAAAAAACAATGATGAAGAAGGTGTTAATTCAAGAAGAAATGCCCCAAATTGTCACAGGCAAGACCCCTCTTTGTTTGGGCTGGTGCATGCCAACCTCAATGGGGAGTCCCTAGGGTAATTTGTTGTTGTCTTGAGGTCTGATTTTATGCAATTGTTGAAAAAAAACAACTACTAAAATGTCTTGGACAACATGTAAAAATTGCACAAGACATTAGGAAAAAGAGAGTTTTATGTTGCCTGGAGGGATCCTGGAGGGTTATTACAAGATAAGATAGAAGAAGAAAGAAAGAAACCACTTAAAATATAGCTTAGTATTACAATAAATGGTAAAAACTTCTAATTGAATTGCAAGAATAAAACAAGATACCAACAACAAGGAAAGTTCAGAAACAAACACAACACTTCTTTACTATAGGCCTTCCAAAGGGTTGATTGTGCCACAATCAACAAGTCCACAACTAGTACAATGACTATCCTTGCTCAAAGAGAGAGTAGCTATGCTAGAGAATGAGAGAGAGGAGAAAAGAATAAGAGTATGCCACTGCTGCAAATATCCAACCATAATCCAAAGTATATCATCCAATGTATAGTAGTATGTGTGCACTTTCCAAGCAAGAGAGACCATGGGCACATAGGACAAGGATTAGGAGAGTATGGTGCATGGGGAGAGAGGAAAGAGTGAGGAAATCATGCACATGAGGAGAAGTGGAGTGACAAGATGAGTCACACTCCCATGTCATAAGGTCAAGAGGGAGTTAAAGCATGTCAACTAGAGTGGGAAAAGCGAGTTTGTGCACTAGCTCTTTGGAGAATGTGCATCCAAGAGTGGGAGAGTGAGGAATAGAACCCATATGTAAGGTTTTATGGATTTAGGGAGGCGCATGAGAGGAAGAATGCACAAGGAAACAAGAGATAGGAAGGAAGAGGTGGTGCATGGAGAGAAAGAAGTGAAGTCAACAAGAAGAATGTGCCACACATGTGGGAGAAGAAGGGAGAGTGAGGGCACACTCATGGATAAATAAGGAGATAATAAGAAAGGGAATAATGCACTTTGACTTTAAGGAGGAAGAGAAATGTGTGGAGGGTTAATTTAGGAATCCAATGCATGTTCTTGGGATAAATTTGGCTAAGATATGCATGACCTATCCAATGGGAGAGTGCACCCTATTTTTTAGGGATTTAGCATTTAAGAGATAATTAAAAGGTTTTTTAACCAGATTTATTGCATGGAAAGTGAGTTAATTACAAGTGAGGAATTCACCGAGTGATTTAAGCCCTGATTGGTTGAATCACATCCATGAGACTACCACCTCATCAAAACGCCCTCGTTTAATTAATTAATTATTCACTTAATGCTTTTAACCTTGGAAAGTGCACCATTCATTAATTATTCCACCGAGATACCACATGTCACATGGTATCACCACCATATATTAGAATTTGACCCTACCACTTGTCACCTTTGGAGCTGACAACCCCTACTATAATTAGAAACTGCTAAAAATAGGGCCTAGCTCCTAAAAAATAGGAAACTTTCAAAAACATCAAGGATGACTAGGAGAACACCACCATGTGACAAATGTATAAAAATGGACACTGCTAACAATAGAATATCTTCTCATGTCAATGATATCGTACTCATGGGATTTGATTTTTCGTGAGGATCCCAAATATGCAATCATAATTGACATGCGAGCCTTGGAGCTCAGCTTGCTAAACATAGAAAGTACCTGCATAATCCCAAAAAAAATGCCATCGGTCTTAGTATCAAGCAAGAACCAACCCTGTATGCTCAATACTGTCGAATGAGTCTCCAATCATTGTCTCCTAAAAATTAGGGTCACATGCTATATATAGACATCTCTCTCAAATGGATGGGAAATCAATCCAACTCTATCTTTGAAGAAAAAACAACCATATATCAATCATGTACATGTTTCTTATGGGAAACAACCTCTAACTCACGCAAGTGTTAAACTCTAGGAAAATCTCTAAATGCCAACCAAAATAGTGCATATTGGATCTTAACCCTCAACATTTTCAAGGGTGAAAATCTAGGGGTTAACAGCTTGTCAAACTAACTCAACCCGACCACCCATGCATCCAACTTGTAGTTCATTGCTTCGTTGGTCGATCCATTGATCGATTGTCTTTGACTTTTGGTTGACTGTCCAACTCATAGGCTTGTTGACTACTCGACCAATTGATGTAGATGTCTGGTCAAACGTTTGACTGACTGTTTCTAGATGTTGTTCAGCCAATCGAACCATCGATTCCAGGAGAAGTGTGATGAACCATAAAAACTTGGGGTTCCAACATACCATTCATGGAAAGAATTAGAAGTCCCTGTATATTGTGATGTGTAACTTGATCTTGAGTTCTAATCATAAAGATATGGTTGGCATTGAGATATTCCCCGGATAAACCCCTTAGCTAGAATGTAGAATATCCCCGGGCTTTGAGGAGGGATTTGAACCGAGACCAAGGTCGTGATTAGGAGTGGGTTTTCCAAAGAGTTATATCTATGCTTCCAGGGTTTGTGGGTTTTTCCCTAACTAGTCCAAGTAGATGAGGGTGCAAGGGTAGCAAGAAGGACTGAATATGTTTATCCAAAAACTATTGTATGCATCGTGGTTGGGAAATTTTAAGTGAGAAAAGGGGATGTAATTGACATTGGAGGAGTTCGGAAACAAAGTTCTAATAGTCGTGGTTTGTGCCCTGAATTTGATGTTAAAAAGGGGATAGGGGTGAAAAGGGACAAATATATTATTTTTCTCTATCGTTTATAGTATACCCCCCTTTTTTCTTTGTCTTATCCTTTCAATGGGAAATGCTTAAAATGGTGAATGAGAGATTACTTGTCAGATAGCGAGTGGTCGTTCAGAGGTGCGGACCATAAAACTGATGATGTGGTGTGTGGGCAGTCTCTCATGACAACAAAGAATTATTTGAGTGGTGTGTTGCTCAAAAGAAATAATATTTTCATGATACATCGTGCTCGAGAAAAATTATTAGGGCGACATGTTGCTAGAAAGAACAATTTTGGCAACGATACATCATGCTCAAGAAATATTTTTAGGAGCGACTTGTCGCTTGAAAGAAAAATTGTTGGAGCGATGTGTCACTGGAGTAAAAAATTCAAGGATGCGAGAAGGCGAAAGTTGGAAGAATTTTTTGATTTCCTTTGTTACAGTTGGGGAATTTTTTAGAAGTGCAACTTTGTGACCTCCATATCAATAAGAATTTTTTTTATCAGTGAAACATGGCGTATCGCTAGGAAAAAATATCTCAACGAAACAAATTTTGTCGTGGAAGATAATTTTCTTGGGTGAAACACATTTTGAAGAAAACTTCTAAATTGGTAAAGCAAGGTTTCCACTAGTGATTTCAAAGAAATTTGGAGATAGAAGGAGTTGACTAGATTAGAACAAAGGAAGGCATTGTTAGAAAAATAGGACTGCAGAGCAATAAAATAAAACAAATGCAGAAACAAAACACAGAAGACACACATTACAAGAGAGACACAGATTTACGTGGTTCACCCAGTGTGGGCTATGTCCACCAGAGAAATTGTCAGGTCCTTCCTTTATTATTATCCATCAAATGAAGGGATACAACCTACAGCAAAACCCGTTGTAACTTCCTCTTCTTTCTCTCACAGTCTCCTCTCTCAGAATACAATATTCATCATCAACCATAGCCGCAATACATTTCCCTCATAAAAGAGGGTTGC
>SNQJ01S0073702.1:7860-20998 GCA_010110895.2 Picea sitchensis
CCCTTCTTCCTCTGATCCATCTTTAATTTCTTTTTGTCTTCCCAAGATTTTTGGAAGGTTGGCCTTTCTTTTTGTTGATCATATAGGCATTTAGCTCGCCTTATGGTCTCCTCCAATGTCTTGGGATCATCATACTATATTTTGTCACTGATGAATGATGGTAATCCACTCAAATACCTCTGAATCTTAACTGTCTCATCCTTGATGAAAGAGACATACTTCAACAGTTCTAAAAACCTTCTTTCATATTCATCTATGGTCATACTCCTGAGCTTGAGTTCAAATAACTCTTTCATTTTCTTGTCATAGTATCTCTTAGTCAAGTATTTCTTCTCAAAATACTTCTTGAATTCCCTCCAAGTAACACTTTTCTCATTAATGTGTTGCACCTGCACAAGTTGATCCCACCACATGGATGCCTTTCCCTTGAGTTGATAGATGGAAATTCTACCTTCTGCATGAGAAGAATAATTATGCAATTGAAACTACTTTCTCATGTCCAACAACCATGTCTCTGCATCTTCATCCTACTTTTGCTCACCATCAAATGTAGGAGGTTTGATTTTTTTTCATTTCTCCTCGTAGCTCATCCACCCCAGACCTCTTATGCTTCCTGACAGGGGATGGACTTGAGTTGTTGTGTGCTCTCTTATTGGAATGCCTCGGGGAGTGACAGTGATGTCTTCTAACACTCCTTCCTCTTCTTTTCTCATCAGGAGACCTGTGACTTCCTAATTTTCTTGAGCCACTCTCCTTATCCAATTTCTTTTATATTATGTTCAAGCTCTGCACTAACTTCATGTTGAAGTCATCATGTTTCTCCTTGGATATCATAAGCCTTTCATTACCAGCTTTATGGATTTGGACATCCTTTTGAAAAATTTTAATGGTCTCTACCATATTCATGTTTTCATCCCTTCCCTCTCCATGTCCATTGGAGTTTGTTCCTTCAATGCCCAAATGAACATCCATCCCTCTGATCTCATCTTCCTGGCTGCAGGTTCTCTATGCCTCTTCCATTCCTCTAGACTCTATGTTGATCATGATCTGATCTAGTTGTTTTTAACTCTGTAAAATGTGCATCCAACAGAACTTTGTCAGGCTAACTATTTCAACAATCTCATGAAAAATATGAACCATTTTGGTTCAATAATATATCAGAATTATTTCTTCTGATTTCCTGAATCATTGAATGCCTAGACCAATTTTTTGGGTGAATAATTATACTCTATTGTCTGAGGCCTTTTCGACGCCTACTCACATGCTCAATTCTGAGTCTTGAGAAAATATTTATGTTTATTTGAAATTTGCCCATTAATGTTTTTGTTCACACTTCCACTTGGTGCAACTTGGTGCTGTAATTATGCATTTTTGCACCTAATCCATTGGATTTTTCATAGAAGCTCAATTGAGTTTCTTCATATACATATTATGGACACTTTGTCCAAGTTTCACCTTTTTCTGGGTTCCGAGCTGCTAGTTACATCCTACTAAAGTTCTAGGCCAATTCGTGTTTTTGGTCTGGAATGCTATAGGTACCTTCTTTGCCATATTAAACATTTTTAACATGCCCATATATTTAATTCAAGTCTTGGATTGGCTTCTATGTTTCAATAGCTTTCCATTGACTACTCTTGTGCCTCAATCTAATTCTGGAGCAAAAAGTTATGGCTCTTTGAAGTTAGTTGGGTCTTAAAATTTACCCTCCACTGTTTGTGTTGTAACTTTCTCATAAAAGCTCTGTTTGACGAACGGTTTACACCATTAGAAATCTCTCTCCAAGCTCTTTTATTTGAGCTTCAAAGACAAAGTGTATCTTGGTACACTTTGTTCTCGTGGTTTTTGTGTTGCTAAAAACGCTCTTAAGGGCCTCAAAAACGTGCTGCAAAAAGATGACGTTTAAACAATATAAAATGTCGCAGAAAATCGTTGGTTTTTTGTTGTTGTTCACCATCCAAATGACTTTGTGTGCACAAATTTCAACCTGTACACCCATATTTAGCATGCGCAACACCACCACAAGATAGATTGTGCTCCACGCACCTATAACCATTGTGCATCACTTCTATGTCGCCTCAATAACCGGTGCACACTACTTTTCTGTCGCGCACCAATATCCACTGTGCATAGTTTTGGTTCTTGCACTATTACCTATTGCAGACAATTTTTGTATCGCGCGCTGATATTCCACGCGCATTTCACTCTACGCATTGTACCATGCCAAAGTTTAGTATGCCCCCACCGCGCACCAATACTCTGCATGCACCATCAACTAAATTGTTGTGTGACAACATATGCCTACGTTGCACGCACACCAACCAAAATCATTTGTGCTCTGTTAATATTGCATGCACACCAACCTTATTATGCGTATGCACACCGCGCAATTATAAATTTAGCGCGCACACCCGCACACCAACGTTTTTCCGCACGACGCCAAAATTTAGCGCGTGCACCCACACACCAACGTTTTTCCACATGGCACCAAAATTTAGCGCGCGCATCCACACACCAACATTTTTCCGTGCGGCGCCAAAATTTAGCACGTGCACCCGCACACCAACATTTTTTCGTGCGGTGCCAAAATTTATTGCGTGCACCCGCACAACAACATTTTTCCGTGCAGTGCTCAATTTTTACATATCACAAGCTCTTTACTGTGCAACATACATTTTTAGTGCGCCCACCTGCGCACATTCATTTTTATGCGCATCGATTCTTTGTGAATTCTACTGCAGAAATTTGGGGCTTTTGCTTAACTTTTTCCCCAATTTTTACCATAGACATTCTGCAACTATGAAATTTTCTCAATTTCACCTCATTAACACCAATTTGACTTCTGCAGCAACAAATTGTTGTGGGTTGACATTTCTGGAACAGATTTTTCCACACGCAATTCACGAATTGAGAATTTTAATTACAAAACTCGCTCCATCTGTCATGGCTTCACTGTAACTTCAAATTCGACCCATTATAGGTCCGAATTTGCTAGAACAGATATTAAATCAGGAATATCTCACCACTTGGCCAAATTTCTCAATTTTCCCATGAATTTAACAACAGAAATTGGGGCTTTTTCCCAATTCCGTACAATTGTTGTTACTTTTTACCATGGATGCTCTGCAACTCGAAATTTGGCCACTTCGAAATAAATCCTCTGTGAAATTTCTCTTCAACTCAACTTGCTTGGCCCACCAGGCTCAACGTTGAAAACTGAAGCTCTGATACCATATTATAACATCCCCAACCACACATGTCAGGCCATGCTACTCCAGAAAATGCTTTTGTTCTCTGCTCAACATACTGTAACATACCCAGCATCCAACTAAGCTATGCCACATAAATTTTTCGAACTGCATGCAATTAAAACATATACACACAGAACTCTTGCAAAAATTTATATATAAAATGTAAATATACAAATATGTTCTGTAAATGCACAGATTCATATTGAAATAACGGTAAACATATGCATGCAACATATACAGGCAATACCCATAAATGTAAAGACAATTCTAACCACACATGGGATAAACCTACAAAAATAAACATGTAAATAGTAATGCAGCATGTAAATTTATCACACAATTGACACCTATCTTGGTAGGAATTTCACCAACCGCGTGCAGACCTTCCACGAACCTCCCAGCCTTAGACCACACTGCTCATCACTCTCAGCAGTGGATCAACCCCAAGCTGGGACTAAACTCCACCCGGGTAAAGGGATTCCTAACCAGGCTAATGGTTCATAGACAACAAGAAAGACTTTGTCGCAGGTGCCAACTCAAACTAACAGCCTACAGTCCCTCATTCCCCACATGCATGTCCCACCCCAGGAAGTGTGCCCCTTCTCTTCTCAACAGTCCTTCGTCTATGCCACTTCCTTTCCGGGCTTCATCAACAGGTCGTACAGGAAGTCTCAGAGCCTTGTAGATGCAGTTTAGCACCTTCAGGATATCAATTCCCCAATAATTCTCTCACCTAGAGAGAAATTGTTCACGGTCTTGACAACCTGCCTCTTTAATATCCCACAGGCCTGACAACCTGCTTCTTCAGTCTAGCTCCCAAGCTAACCCAGTACACAAACATGTATGGTTATGGATACAGGTTCAAGTACAGTGATAGGAAGGTACAGAGGATAAATGACTGAGTGAGTGAATGCTCATGGAATGGCTACATGGATGATGAATGATGGAAGGAATCATGGAAAAGAATGATGGGAAATGAACTAAGTCCAAACAATATGTATGCATGTCCCCAACTTGACACTTGTCATGTTGGGAGCTACTTTGGACCACTTGTCCCCATCTTTAGAACTTAGGATAAAATAATTATCCATACTTTATACTATAAGAAATATTAGTATAATATTCCTTTTTGGCTTAAGCTCCATGGCTTAGTCCCTTTTCCTTAAATTTTATCCCCCACCCTTTCCCTAACTAGTGGAGTTTAGTCCCGCATACTCTTTTATCGTGGTCAGTCTACGCACAACGATGTATTTTATATTAATGTTGAGACATATAAAAAAGTAGGCGCATTGGCCTTTAACATCTAGGATTTCCAGCCTAATAATCACAAAAATGGCTCACTAGCCTATAAAACACAGCATATACCCAAAGGCTCCCTGGCCTCAAAATTGTGTGCACGTAAGTTGTTGCATGCAGTATCTTGGAATGTGCACACTTCCTCATTTTACTGCGCAGTACATGTGCACACTATACCATGAAAGGTGCATACAAAAATGATATCAAACAACTCACCATCTTAACTACATTTTCATTTACATTATAATTGGGTTCGGCCTAGGGATATTACAGGTATGATCCAACGATGGAGGCATCTCGTACTCTGGCTCTTCCTTGATCTGTTGCGCAATTGAAGTCGACACGGTGTCCTGCTTCAAAATTCTTGTTTGGCTTGCTTAAATGTTTCCTTCTCGTTCTACCCATCGAACTGTGTCCTTGGTTCGACATTCTTCTTCACCCACTGGTGTTGTACTGGCTCTTATCGGACTGCGTCATTTCCTATTTTAGTGCCTCCACGCGTGACTATGTTGATGTTTCGTCCTTCATCCCTCGCTTCAGCTAAAATCCATTGAACATTCTGGTTGTTCTAATTCCTCTTTTCCTGGATCTTCCCTAGTAACGTAGGACATTCTTCTGTGTCGTGATCCAATGCGCGACAATACATACAAGTCACTGGTGGAAGTGGACATTCTCTTGCATAATGTCTTGGTTGTTGACAGTTGTGACATACCACTAGTCCTCTACCTCTTCTGAAGCCTCTTCTTGCTCGTCCTCCACCTATGTAGCCAGCTCGATCTCCTCTCGGTGCATTATACGGGGGCGCCCGATTGTACTGTGCGGTATTATACTGAGGTTGCGTTGTGTTGTATTGTGGTTGTGCGATATTATATGGTTGTTGCGCAGTGTTGTATGGGGTTGAAACTTGGTTAAACTGGGG
This sequence comes from Picea sitchensis, assembly GCA_010110895.2. NCBI lineage: Eukaryota > Viridiplantae > Streptophyta > Pinopsida > Pinales > Pinaceae > Picea > Picea sitchensis. The sequence goes on from SNQJ01S0073702.1 coordinate 13,324, forward strand.
TGTGGATTTCCTGGTCATCATTTCTGCCTGCACCCTATATGCATCTAATGTCCTCTCTCGCATCAAGTCCATAGTTCTACAGTCTTTGTCATCATGGCCCACTGATTTGCAAAAGTTGCAATATTAACTCTTTGGGACTGCATGATATTTATGCATCATTGGGCAGTGATATGGATCATGGCCCGGGTTCTTACAGATTTTGCACCATAGTCCTCATGTTGGTAACGGATTTGGTATCCCTGTCACCATATATTGCGCGAATGTTGGACATTTGTTCTTGTGATGTCCTTTTGTCCTGCATGTGGTACACCAAACGACTTCTTGTTTGTCCTTACTTTTGTTCTAGTTTAGTTGGAATGTTAAGTTCTTCAAATCCTCCTTCAACTCTTCGATGGTTGGATCCGTCAGCTGATATTGGTTTTCTTCCAGTTGCAGGGATGCATGCAGAGCCTCCACCTGTGTCTGAAACTTTTGTTGTCGCAATGGGTATTTTAAGTGTGGTAGTAGTGAATTGACGAACATGTGCCTATGTTGCATATCGATCATGGGATATTTCTACTTTCCTTTCAGTCACTTGAATCTCTGGTCAATCTCCCATATAGATTCTCTTGGTTTCTATCTAATTTCTATCATCTCGTTCATGTACTGGTCCTCTGAGCTTGGCTTCTAAAACTCATTTATCAGCAGCTTCTTGATGTCCGCAATTGTTCTGGTTGTCCTTGGTGGATTGTTTGTAGCTAAACTCATATACTAATCCAGTGCGTGGTCCCTTAGTGTAATCGCTAGCTATGCAAGTTTAGTGTCCTCGTCTGTGATTTGTTTTGCTTCCCAGATCTTCTCACAGATAAACAAATGTTTTTTTGGGTCCTCTGACGCTTCTCCTTTGAATTTTGGTAACCTGATGGTGGGATCGTGTCCTGCCATCACGAATGTTGAACTACTACCTCCGCGTGGTGTAGATACTTGACTAGTGCTTCCTGAACTGGGTCCTCCAGTTGTTGTTCCTTGTGTAGATGTACTTCCTGCTGTCTTTTTTCTCCCCAAATTCGATTGTCTAAACGATGCTTTGCTTTTTGGTGTGTTAGTCGCACATGGGTTTATGGGTTCCACACTGACATTAATATGGATAGGATTGATGCCTTCGGTTCCCACTTTTGGACCTCTCGTCTTCCTCTCGTATGTTGTGCGCAGTATTTCCTCAATCTGCTCCACAGCCCGGAGATCATCTACCTCTTCTTCATCACTTGCCAAGCCTTCCCTCGCGGCTACGACTATCTTCTTTTTGTTCACCTTGTATTTGTAGGGTACTCGACTGCACGTCTTTACAGCTGTCGCCGTGATCCTCTTGATCTGGTCATCGTCCATCATGATTGGGTCCAAGGGTTCCTCCTTCTTTCCTTTATCCATTTCTCCTTCCATTTCTCCTCTTTCTGTCAGTGCTTCCCCCCTTCCCCCATGCACGCAGGTAAGTTTAGTTGTGTGACTCCATTGTCATTACACCTTTGTTGTATAGCAGTATATTAACAGAAGTATACAATGATTGAATATACCTTCCTCGAGGCCCACGTAGAAACTCTTTCTTCGCTGCACTGTACAAATTCATTGTATCTACTGCAAATTCCGTTATAAATCCTGCTACAATACTCTCAAGCCAAAAATCTAATGCGTGGGTAAATTTGTTGTTCACCTGCTATAACTGCTCAATCTGAATTGAGGTCCACTCTAACTATCAGATCCGGTTTGCTGCGTGGTTATCCTTCAACCTCAATATCCACTCCTGCAATAAATGTGGAAAATCATAGAAAAATACTTCATGTAGATCAGTAAACACGTATTTCTCAAGATATTTGTGCGGTGTTACTCTAGGTTTTCTATTATCTTTCTGCACAAACTCCAACTCCTTTGTCTTCAACCAGCTTTCGATCTCTGCTTTTTTGGGATTCCAAGGTCTCAACATCCCCTTCTAGCGGCGCATTCTCACCTCCTTGTTGACTGATTCAGTATTCTCATGACCTGCCTTCCGCAGATCTTACGTATATTTTAACAAATTTTCAACAAATCCCATCTACTCGATCCTATATTGTTCCAACCGATGACAACAAAACCATTTGTTGGTTTGATTATCTGAGTTTATATCTTTAACATGATTGAACCAAGGTTTAAGTCTATTGGGGTTCCAACAAAGCCTCTAAAACTATCGGCCCTCCTGGTAGACCAAAAGGCAACACAGTGCATAGAGTGCACTGCGCAGTCTCACCCGGGATAGTCTTAATGGGTGACTACAATACTTAAGTGTTTCCAGTCCAGGATTGAGTGGAGATCTGAGAAGTGTGTGCTGAGAGTTCTATTTAACTTATTAAAGCAATATACTGTCATTCACGATTATGCATGGAATATAACCAACTCATTCATTTAGCATGTTAATATCTACTTAAAACAATAAAACAACACATGCATTCAGTCATATAACACGTGTTTTACCATGGTTCACCCCCTCCTGGGCTACGTCCACAAAGATCTAGCTCTGAAGCTATTCTATTATAGCAGTTCTAAAACTACATCGCCGCACGCTTTACAACTCCTCTCAGTCGGGTTGAGATCTATTATGAGGCGGACTAGATCACACTAGGCCCCTCTGCCTGTGATCTAACCCTCAAGATCTACACTCCTGACTCTCTACAACTCAACAACTTACAAAAAGGTATCGGGTTACAACATCGGTTCTCCAAAACTCCCTAATAAAGTTTCATTATCTCTGCTTCATTGACTCTCTAAACCCGACTCTAGCCTCCTTCTATGAGACCTAAGTATCTATATTTATATGTTTCTGGCTTATCGACCATTACAATGTATTAAAAAAACCCTAGCCCTAACGTCGTTAGGTCTTCCATGCATGCGCACGTGCTACTCTTCCTTCCAGCTGTCGCTTTCTTCGTGCATGCCTTCCTTCCCAAAATAGCCCTTCTTTCTGCTTCGGCCTACTTCCAACACATGAACATACCATAAAAGAAGGGTGAAATACCTCTGAAAATTCCCATGGCCAGAAAATAGGGTGAAATACCTCCGAAAAATTCCATACTTCAGAAAATTAGGGCGAAGGGAAGATCCAATTCGAATTTGATAGGGCGAAAATATATTTCCCTGCTCTCCTCTCAAAAATACTAGTGGGTGAAGGGTTTTTGATATAATATTTTTAAAATAAATTTGGGGCTATATATATTGAAATCCTTCAAAAACTTCTATAGACATAATTCACCCAACCAAAATTTAATACCCTCTAATTTCGCCCCTAAATTTTTCTATGGCTACAATACCCATTATGGCATGTGAATGGATGCCACATTGTCTTCTTCTTCCTCTATTCTACTCAAATATCCCACTTCTTTGCTACAATCTGCAAAAGAATAAATCATTACATATGAACAAAACCCTTTCCTTTCCTCGCGCCTTCATTTTTAACATGTCCTCATAATTGTTTAGGGTTGGGGTTAGGGTTTTTGCATGCCCTAACTCCCAAATAGGGTTAGGGTTTTTGCATGCCATAACTCCCAAATAGGGTTAGGGTTTTTGCATGCCATAACTCTCAAATAGGGTTAGGGTTTTGGACCCCTCTAGAATCTTCTTTAAAGTCCACATATGACTAGCTCCACATGTGTGACTAATAAGTGATGATGTGGGATTCACTTAGTACTAGAAAATAGGTCAACTTGTTGGAGGCATGACTTTCTCACACAAACTCTATTTTTAGACTTCTTTAGCTTCTTGTAAAGCTCCCAACAAGCTCTTCAACCTTGAAAGGTTAAGAGACAAATGCTCAAAAGATGGACCCAAAAAACTATGGTTGAAATCCTCAACAATCTTTAGAAGTTTAAGAGTCACAAATCACCAAATTAGAATTTGTCCTTAAGATAGACCCAACAAGGCCACATCTTTTATTTTCCACTTCAAAGAGTATCAGAATCGATGAAAAATTATATAAAGCTTTGAAATGAATCCATTTCAAAACATTCTTTCAACATGGATATTTGTGAAGAGGAAAGAAATGTCAAAATTTATTAAGAAATTTGGGTTTCGACACTACAAAACTTACAATAATTTTATGATTTTCAAAATAAAAGCCGCAAAATTTATGGATGGAAATAGAGAAATCTTTCATAAAGGAAGAGGTTTAATAAACAAAGGTTAGAGTTTGTTGGAATAAAGGAAGAGGTTTACTAAACAAAGGTTAGAGTTTGTTGGAATGAAAACTCTCATGAGGTTTAATGAACAAAAGCTAGTGTTTCTTGGAATGAAAACTCTCAAAAATATTGGTTAGGGAGTTTATATTGCTAACAATGAAATCCATTCTCATTGATTTTGGGACCTTTGTAGCTTTTTAAGGATCACAATGTCCAGGTTACTTAAGACATCTTATAGTATTGAACTCATCCTTGGGAAAATTGGGTTTGGTATATCTAAAAACTCTATTTTTCTATACATATATCTTTTTCTCTTCTTAGTGGGAAGGCGAGGAACAAATGGTAAAGGCAAAACTTCAAAACTTTAACTTTTATGGGATAAATTTATGAAAGGCAGATAAAGTTTTAAATATTTTTTTTTTTTTAAGAGAATCTCCAATGTTTTCCAACTTGCTTCATAAAGAGTCTAGGAAGGTAGGTATGTGTCACAAGGGTAGAGATAGATGTTTATTATAAAACTTAAATCCTCCCCCACTCCACTCTCCCCCCTCGAATCTCTTCCTATCCCACAATTCCCAATACACCCCGCACATATCTACCTACGCTTCCATCGAGGGGAGGGGACATAATTAACCCATCCTCCTCCCCATCTCCTACTTCATTAATTTACTTTCACTTTTACTTGCTCTCCAAGCCAAGCCAGGCCAAGGGATTGGCCTAATAAGGAATTTCACTTAACCATGGTCCCCACGCACCTTCGTACGGCACGCAAGCCGGGGATAAAAGAGACCGGGTAAAAGAAAGGTCTTCCGGTCTGCCTCGGTCAAAGTAGCCGGTAACGGGAAACGGCAAAAGTAAGGAAAACTAAATAGGGAGGCAGGCGTATTTAATTAAGTACTTTGTGGTGGCCCGCTGTAGCTTTCTTCCACTTCCAAAGCCGCTGTGAAAATAAAATAAAATGATGAGAGAGGTCTGAAAACGACCGCGCATGGACTTCTCCCTTGCCTTGTACTATTGTTTTATAATAAATGTCCAGTCTCCCGCATGTGACAGTCTGCTGCAGCTTCCCCAAAACAGAAATAAACGACAAAAAGCTTCTATCACACCTAAAACACCTATCATCCATTTCCTCTCGCGCAAGGGCCTGTTTACTTTGGTAACAATTCTTATTTCCTCTCACAGATTTGGACTGAATAAATCTAACCATCACTGAAAATGATAATAAGTAACTTGTAGCTGGTTTGTAGTCAGTGATCACTGTTGGATTCACAATTGAATTTCAAAGATTTTAACTTAATAAATATAATTATGAAAATGATTTTTTTTGGTTTGCTAGGTCTGTGAGACTAACCTGTGGTTGAAAAATCAAGTCGTCTTTTTGATAGTGTTTTTGATAGTTGTGGGCTTAGAACCTGGGTTTCAAAATTAATATTCGAAAATAAGATTTATCTAAACTAATAGGATTTGACAATCATCCAAAATGAGAAATCAAGTCTCCTTGTTGGTAGTGCTATGCAAAATAAGATTTATAGAAACCAATAGAATTTGACAATCAACCAAAATGATAATAATTAATTTGTAACCTATTGACAATGGGCAGATTTAATAGGGATTTAGTGCTTAATAAGTTTTCTATGGACATGATTAAATATGGCTGGAATATTCTTAGTAGTCACACAAAATAAATGGCTGTAATTTCAATCATTAACTTCCTAGCTATTATAAAGACATCCGTTTATGTGTTTACTTTTTTACATTTACCTAATCATATTTAAAAATTACTTTGATAGCTAACTGATTGCCACATAAGTGATTAACGGAAATTAAAATATTAACACAAGATAAATGAAACTCAACTGTTTATGTGAAAATATGACTGTTAATTATTACTGAGATTCATTAATAAAATTAATTCGACAAATCAAATTATTTACTACATCATTTGCTCCATAGTTTTCACAACGTACATTATTCACTCCGCCATGGATTTTCCTGCATTTTTACTGTGTCAATTAAGATTATTTTTTAACTATTTACTGCACCATGGATTTTCCTGCGTTTTTACTGTGTCAATTAAGGTTTTTTTTTAACTAGGTTTTTTTTAATTACGCGGGAAATTTTTACTGCACGGAGATTATCAACCGATTCTTTTCGGCGTTCACCACCGCGAGTTAGCTACTGTGCTAGTTTATATATAATTAGCAATCACTGTTTGGCTGTCTATTGACAATTGAATTATGATAAATTTTACTACCTTACAAAAAAAAAAACTCCTTATCTATCTCTAATCTTAACATCATTTATTTAACATTAAATCTATATTTTACAATATACAAATAGCTACAACTACTTGAGTTTGAGATGTTTTCACTCTCTATTGATGATTGAATTACGACAAATTTTACCACCTTCGAAAACAAAAAACTGGCTATCTATCTCTAATCTGAACATGATTCATTTAACACTAAAATATACAAATAGCTACAACCTGTATGAGTTGAGATGTTTTCACAGTCTATTGACAATTGAATTATTAACCTTTGGAATCATTATCTATCTCTAATTTTAACATGATTTATTTAACACTAAAACTGCATTTAGCAATATACAAATCACACAGCCTGTTTGAGTTGAGATGTTTTCATTGTCTATTGACAATTGAATTATGACAAATTCATCCACCTTCTAAAAAACAATATACAAATTGTTATCACTGTTTGAATCCAGATTGACAATTGAATTATGACAAATTTTACCATCTTCTAAAAAAAATCATATCTATATCTAATCTTAACATGATCTATTTAACACTAAAACTACATTTAGCAATATACAAATATCTACAGCCTGCTTGAGTTTGAGTTGAGATGTTTTCACTGTCTATTAATAATTGAATTATGACAAATTTTACCACCTTCTAAAAACTGGTTATCCATGTCTAATTTTAACATGATTTATTTAACACTAAAACTACATTTAGCAATATACAAATTTCTACAACCTGCTTGAATTGAGATGTTTCCAATTGAATTATGACAAATTTTACCACCACCTAAAAAAATCTATGTTTAATCTTAACATGATCTATTTAACACTAAAACTACATTTAGCAATATACAAATCTCTACAGCCTGCTTAAGTTGAAACGTTTTCACTGTCTATTTACAAATCAATTATGACAAATTTTACCACCTTAAAAAAAAAAACTCGTTATATATCTCTGATCTTAATCTATTTAACACTTAAACTAGATTTAGCAATATACAAACTCTAACAATATACAAACTCGCTATCTGCTTGAGTTGAGATTTTAGCAGGTCGGTTACCACTCCACTCTTTTCGCTACCTGGAGAATTTTTTCTTCCTTGTTATTAATTATTGGTGGTGCTACTTCCTAAATCCCTTTATCCCATGTTAAGTTGCAGGTATGGACATTTAATTGTAGTGGATAACTACTTCATTCTGCCACCCATGTTGTTGTTTTTTTTTTTTTTTTT